>CBVK0100286702.1:0-22239 GCA_900067695.1 Picea abies
GATGGCGTCAGGGTGGACCCGAAAAAGATTGAATCTATGCAAGACTGTTCACACCCAAAGACTCTCAAAATCTTGCATGGATTTTTGGGCCTTATAGGGTATTATCGCAAGTTCATTAAGAACTACGGAAAGATTCCAGCACCTCTCACGACTCTCCTCAAAAAGAACTCTTTCACTTGGACTTCAGCAGCTGCTCAAGATTTTCAAACCTTGAAGATGGCCATGTGCACCACTCTGGTTCTGGCCCTTCCCGAGTTCACAAAGACCTTTGTGTTGGAATGTGATGCCCCAGGGAAAGGAATCGACGTTGTCCTTATGCAAGAGGGTCGACCTTTGGCCTTCACTAGCAAGAAACTGTCTGAAAGGAATCTGGGCAAACCCATTTATGAAAAATAAATGTTGGTGATTCTACATGCCGTTGAGTTGTGGCATCCTTATCTCTTGGGGCAACAATTCCAAATTAAGATCGACCATGAAAGCCTCAAGTACTTTATGGAACAATGCATTTCCTCCCAGGAACAACAAAAATGGGTGACTAAGCTATTTGGATATGATTATGAGATCATTTACAAGAAGGAAAAAGACAATGTCATGGTGGATGCACTGTCCTAGAAATATGAAGACGAAGGATCCCCTTTTTCTCTTTCCTTCATTGTACCCAATTGGCTCCAAGTTGTGCGCCAGGAATGGCTTCAAGATCCCAAAAGTTCACATCTAATCCAGCAATTGCAGAACAAGGCTCCGGCTCCCCTAGGGTACTCCTGGATCTAGGATGAGCTTCGATACAAAGGCTGCTTGTATTTAAGTAAACAATCCAAGCTCAAATCCACAATGCTTTCTGAGCTTCATGCTACACCCACAGCGGGGCACTCAGGGTTCACCAAAACATATGATCGAGTCAAACGTTCTTTTTTTTGGGATGGTATGAAACAGGACATACGTAAGTTTGTCACTGAATGTGAGGTGTGTCAACGCAACAAGGGAGAAACAGTCAAATCTCTAGGCACCCTCCAACCGCTTCTGATTCCCCCTGCTATTTGGAAGGATATCTCTATGGAATTTATTATAGGCTTACCCAAATCGGGGAATAAATTATTCATAATGGTGGTGGTGGATCGCCTTTCCAAGTATGCTCATTTTTTCCCTCTTCCCCACCCATTTACTGCATCCACGGTGGCTCAAATTTTCATGGGCCAGGTCTTCAAGCTTCATGGCATGCCGCACTCTATTGTTTCCGATCGAGACCCAACTTTCATAAGAAATTTTTGGCAAGAGTTGTTTAAGCTACAAGGAACACAATTGCATCTCAGCTCAACTTATCATTCCCAGACAGATGGTCAAATGGAAGTTGTCAACAAGTGTTTGGAAACATATCTGAGGTGCTTCGCCTCTGAAAAACAACACCAGTGGGCTCAATGGTTACCCCTCGCCGAATGGTGGTACAACACTACATACCATACAACCACTCACATGACTCCTTTTGAAGTGTTATATGGACATAAGCCACCTTTAGTTCTCTCATACTTACCGGGTACCTCAAAGGTCCAGGAGGTTGACCAAACACTTACAGTCCGAGAGGATATCCTTTGTACCCTTAAAGAGAACTTGGTCATGGCACATAATAGAATGAAGTAGCAAGCATATCAAGGTCGCTCTGAACGTCAATTTGCAGAAGGGGATCAGGTGTTTCTGAGACTGCAACCATATAAGCAAACTTCCCTCAAGGCCGAGCATTGTCAGAAGCTAACACCCAAATTTTATGGCCCTTACACAGTTCTCAAGCATGTGGGACAAGTCGCATATTAGTTAGCTCTACCCAGTCAGTTGAAGCTACATCCTGTTTTTCATGTTTCATGCTTGAAGAAGGTGATTGGAACTAGGTGACGAATTCAAAACAACCTTCTAGAGTTAGCTGAAGAAGGATCCATTTGGCTATAGCCAGAAGCAGTTTTGGACCAGCATGAGCATCGCCTGCATCAGAGAACCATCAAGGAAGTGCTAGTACAGTGGAAAGATATGACTCCAGCATATGCCACTTGGGAACCAGCTACCATTCTGCAGCAATTTCCACATCTCAAGCCTTGGGGACAAGGCTATTTTTAAGGGGGCGGACATGCTAAGGTCCTAACCCACACATAGGTAGATCAATGTATTTGGATGTAATAAAGGTCAATATTAATAAGGCCTTTCAATAAAATAGAATAAGGGGAATGTAAGAAGACCTAATAGAAGCTTTCGCTTCTAGAAGGATCTTCCTCTAGATGATTCTCTTAATAGACATATTTAGTATAAATAAGGGTAAAGGGTATGAAAACCCTATCTTGGAGATTATTGTAACAGAGCGCTTCTTGATTGGAGGTTTCCCCCTCGAAGAGGCCTCTATACATTGATTTCTGAATCAAAGTGCTATTTCTATTGCTATTATTATATCATTTCTGTGTATTGTGAAGATTATGCTGGATATTTTACTGTTATCCTGCTATTTCTAGCATTTTATTTCCGTTCTACATATTTTATATATCTGGTATCTTGCAACCTCTGTGGGTCCTGAAAAACATAGTCAAGCAAAAGTCAGGGAAAGCTGGTATGGAAAACCAAACTCCCTGCTAGGTTAGACTTTACAGAAACAAAAAGAAAAGACAGGCAAGAAAAACTAGTCTTTAAACTACCCAAAAACTAAATAAAATTCCAGGAACCCTAGAGAGTCTCCCCAGTATGGTCACCAATTCTGTTGTTGGGGAAAAACACCCTACGGACTAGGAAATAGAGTTCAAACTTTGCACGCAGATATGACTGAATAGAAATTACTTTCTACCTTCATCCCTAGATTTAAATACCCTTTTCTTAGTAAATTCATGGAAAGATCAACCTACCTCGTTACCGATGTTTTATGTCGATCCTCCATTGTGATTGATTACTTGTTCGCAATACTCCTTTCAAAGCTGACCTGCATTCAAGATGAGCAACAACTATGTATGCATACTACTTATATACTAACGGGTTAGAAATCAAACATAAACTAATCAAACCATAAAAAGTTCATGAATTGGGACGGGAAAAGCATTCTCTTTATTACTTAAAATGAGTCAAATTACAAAAGTTGAGACCGACCACCACTCCTTGAATCTGATCCTGGGCTCCTCTTCTTCTGTCCTTCAACTGCTTTGCTTTAAATCTCCTTTGGCATTAGGAAAGGCTAAAGGGTTGGGACAATGGAATATGTAAATGGGCAAAGTTTCTTTGCTATATTTTTCCTCCCTCAAATGGTACCCCTACCCCTTCTTTTATAGGCTAGAAGGAGCTAGGACCCCTACCCCTTCTTTTATAGGCTAGAAGGAGCTAGGTATTTGGATGAACCCTTGGCCATGCATGGCTAGAAGTTTTAGTTAACTCACCCATAGCTTTTTGTTCCGTCGGTAACTTTACTTTTTTCATGCTTTTGTCGGTCCACAGAGGTTGTTTTGGGTCAGCCAGCGTGTACACGCATGTAGTAATGGATTAGGGCATGTGGGCCTTTATAAAAGAGGATTTTGAAAGAGTCGTTCAACAGTGCTTTGGCAAAGAAGGGATACGAATTGGCCTGATGCCAGGTAAGCATGTGTGGTGAAATGTAGGGTTATAACAATTCTACACTATCTGTCGAAGGTGAAAGTCTACATCATGTGAATAGAGGAGTTGAGGTCAAACACATTGAGACTTCATTTGATTACTGATTATTAAGGTATACCATTAAAAAACACAAGACAACCCACCGATAATGAAAGTAGGTAACAAAGCACTGATTACATTCTACAAGTGTGAATAAGGGTGTTGAGGTAAAACACTTGAAGAATCCATCGATCAAGAAACATTGATGTATTCCTAACTGTTTATGGAGGGGGAACCTACCACTGATGACTGAAATCCTCTAGGTATTCATAATACTCTAGGTCTCATTTCTAGAATAGATGAGATGAAGTATATGGAAGGTGACATGTTGAAAGGAGAGAATTAGGGCATCTTTCATCATCTAGTGCGAGGTACAAATCAACAGAGTGATGATTAGGAGGAGCTTATATGAATAGGATGTGTTGAGGGGTTTGAGATCCCTTTAACTCATCAATAGGAACCAAACCCACTTAGGAGGCCCAATTAGAGTCGTAAGCGTTTGATGAGTGGTAAGATTCTCCATATTTGCAATCTGGCTGGAATTATTGATGGGATTTAATCATGACTGATAGATATGTATTTATGTGAAACCTTTCCTCAGAATATGTAGTTATCTTTTTGGTTATTATCTAACATTTGTCTAAAAATGAAAGATGGAGCTTAAACTAAATGGCATAGGGAAATTTATATATATTGGAGAAAGATGGGTTTCGGGATAACCTTTATACCTTAGCATGCAGACAAGGAATATCTAAACTACTTCAAACTAGAAATACTACCATTTTGACTTGTAGAAATTCAACATCATCTAAGATAACAGTTACAAAAAGAAAATATATACATGACAAGAAGTTAGTGCAGGAAAAGTAATTTTCAATGCTCTATTATCAATCACATGTTAACATAATCGATTTCTATTCATAAATCAGAATAAAAGAACTGTTGAAACATTATAAGATAAATTAAATAACAGATACAACGACTCTTACTTGATACAAAAAAAATTTTTGAATTCAAAGACAGAGACAATCCCCCTCGGTCCAATCACATTCATGCCTCAGATGAAAGAAATGGCTTTGGTTCTAAACATAAATTCTTAATTAAAATAACTCGCACATAAATAATTCTCTTACAATATTCCATAAAAGGTCTTTCTCTCCAAAACCATCGACCATTAACACAAGGTAGATTCTCTTATTTATAAAAATAACTAAACTAAAAATAACTACTAGAGTTGTGTTAAGTCAAGAAAATGACACGTGGAAGAATTTATCTATCAGTTCTCTTTTGTTCCTCTTTAGATCAACTTGTCATTTTACTGAAGTGGATTGTTCCTTTCATACTCCGACCACTTGGAGAAGAGATATTCACATGTATTTGCATAAGGGAACCTATGTTGATCCATCGGAGCGGAGAGGACCTCCTTCATATCTATTGCCCGTTATTTGTACTTGATTAGTTTGACACTCATTCACTGTAATATTGTGAGATATTTAATCAGTAGATCCATGAAATTTATCAGTTGGACCAGGATCATGCTAGAAACCTGTGAAATATTCATTTCACATACCTGGTCTTGCTCTACATGTCGCTTAACTATGTCCCATAAATCGGAGAAATTCTCCAGTGGACCAAACTTTGGCAAGTTGACACTCCTCATTTCCTGATTGATTTTCTCCTAATGCTTCTCACACTCTTCCCATATTTATTTAATTTTTCGTCGGGGTTCCTCGACTATGCTTACCCAGTGTTCAACTACCTTCCTTATTAGGTGATGTTATTGTCCATCAACACTCATATGCTATGCTCTTCTATATCTCATCCCTTATATACTTCGTTGATGCAGTTTATCTATTCTAAGGATTGATGTTCCTTCTCATACCATCATTGCTTGTCTTTATAGGTTACCAGCTCCATAAGGGTACATTCCTAGAAATCAATTATGCCAGCAGTTAAAAGGTCTTTCTCCCTTGTGAATTGTGCATACATCTCTCAGAAATCACACTTTAATAGTACCACCACCTATGTTAAATTTTGGTAATACTTCACTTGATGTTGCAGATGGTTCAGTTCTTTCTTCATGGTTGTTACCTCCCTTTCATCCCTTCTTTCCTTGTCTAAAGTGGGATTGATTGTGGCCATCTTTGCTACGATTAACTCAGTCATATTAGCACTTTTTTTCAAACAACAACTCCTATATGGTTATGAAAAGTGTGCTATCGAGTGCGAGTTTCCTTTTTTTTACTATTCTTCTCATCACAAATTTCCTTTTCCTATCATAAGAAGTTTCCTATATATCAGCGACTTCATCTACTAGTTCAGGAATTAGTTGATCTCCCTAGGAAAAAGTATTGCTTAGGCTTCCCATCATATAGAGGTGTTCCATGGAAGGTTCTCTTAGTTCCCTTGTAGGGGAGCTTTCTGTATTTTCTAGTGACTTGGCCTTCTCCTAGTCCTCGTCGGTTGATAGATTGTTTGTCCTGGATGGGGAAGTAGTTGAAGGATCGATATTAGCTAAGAGTTTGGCCATTGGGATGTCGATTTCTGGCTACCCCATTCCTTCTTCTTGTTCACATGTATTCAAGTCTTTCTTATAGATTTCATCCTGAGAGTGTGTTCCCAATTGATTGAGAAATACAGTGTCAAGAATGTTCATATCTTCCAAGTCACCTTCTTGGGGATTTGGGACCAAATCATTGGAAGCTAGAGTAGATTCTTCCCCTGGGTCCTCCTCTTGTGTGATTAGCACCAGGTTTATGTGTGAAGCCTCTAACCCTTCCTCATTTTCATATATGGTGATTAAATATATGATGAAAGTAGGCATACTCTTACCACTTGATACTCTCACTGACCTTAGCTGAGCGGTAGTAGTCATTGGCGATCCTACCTATTGTGACATAGGGATGGAATTTTATTGGTCAACAGTCGCTTCTAGTCAAATTGCCTTTGAACCATTTAGTTATGCCTCATGGCCATTTGTATCAATCAGGGTAATCCTCAAGGGTCTTATCAAAGGATTAAGTGGGGGATCTTCTCCTAATCTTTTCATAGCTCTCTTGTCTTCTTCTAGTAACAATATCCCCCTTCTCCATGCCTTTGTTGCTTATGTTGCTCTATTTTCTTCTCTTACTCTAATGGCTTCTTGAGAAGTGTGCTCTGTTGTCTCAACTTGTTCATCCATGGTCATTGCTTTGAATTTTGTCATGTTTGGGTTATCCCTTCTACGAAGCACTTCCTCCCAATCTCAGTTTCCCTCGATAAATATCTGATCTTCGAAACTGTCATGAGCATATGGCCAGCATGAGGATACCTGCAACACGTGTTGGAGTACCAATACCTTTGGATCATGATTTCAAAAATGGCGTGTGGGGAACCGATACTCAAGATGACTCAATCCTTCTTGTTTAACCTGTGCAGTGCCTTTTACCATATAAAAGCCAATATTAAAACCATAGGGTATGAAATCCCTCTTCTTATCCTTTACTAGAGAAACATTATAGTGTTTAAGAATGGTTTCATAGCAAATTTATCCCAATATGAGATGGTCTGGGACATGAAAAAGGACTAGGTATGGTGCACTGGTAGTCCCAGATACTCTGATATAAGTGCTTGTTTCTTCAAATCACTAGTGGCCAACTTTGGATATCATCTTTTTGGTTGTTGTTGAAGGCCTTGGGAATTCTTTTCTAAATATAATAAAGTGCACTCTGGCTATAAAATCATCACATATCATGGCGTAAAATATTTTGTACCTATTTTCCCACAAAATGTTGAATTAAACATGTACGGGTAACTTGACAACATGCCAGCTTAAATTCATACATACAAAAATGTTTCTCGTGCAGATTACATCCAATAGGTAAGATGCCATGTAGAAAATTGATGCTTCCCCATATTTTGGTGTATGGTCCTATAGGATGTTGATAGTAAGCTGCTTGGAAATGATGGCTCCCCAATTGTAACTACTCCTGGAGATTGCCACAGTATATGCTAAGGGCATACATGCCTCTTAAAACTTTGAGCAATATTTTTCTCCATACAATTGAAAGATTAAAGAAATTAAATACATATAAGGATCTCTAAGGTTTTCTATGCTATACCAGCCATTGCTCTTGTTTGTGAATTTTTTATCTTCTTTCCACCATGAGGCTAGTAACTGGCTAGTGTCATGGAACTCATAAAACTTGACCACAAAATCTGTATTCAGTCTTTCCTCTGGGTCTCTAAGTTTGTAGTATTTTTGTACCTCTACTGGAAGAAAGATACCAACACCTTCACCCTCATTATTTATCGTGCATTTCATGGTGTCTTTGTGGTCAATTATCCATCCTATAGTTTTGATGTAGGGTATAAATGGGGTATGGCAAGCCACCATGTGCATATATGATCACCTAACATTCGATAAAACTTAGTTATCCAATACCCCGACGTCCGGGTCACTGTGAGGTGTAAAATCTAGTTAATCGTCCTGACTAATTTTGTTAAAAATATCCACATAATGTGGGAGCATTAATTTAGATCTAGTGCTCCACTCTTTGTACCTGAACTCTCAAGGATGGGTAAACTATTTGTTGGTGGAAGTTCAGATAACTGACTCTATCTTTGAAATGAAATAAATTTCTCTTCTGGTCACTAGTGTTGACCCTTCGTCGATATCCAATTCTTTCATTTTGGGCATTCTTGGTGAGCGTCTGGTTGTCAACTTTCACGTAGGAATTTTCTACACAAAATGGAATAATAAGCTACAAACCAACTGCGAAAAGTGTTATTTGAAGAAATCATAAATGTAAACAATAAATACCATGCTTACCTCTTCCTTGTAGGAAATAACCTGGGACTACTAGTAATTGAATTGGAATAATGACTCGTTACCTGTTTGATGCTCTCTCTTGCACCTTTGTCTTCTTGGGAGATCAGTGATTTGCAAATGGAATACCATGCTTGGGAATAAACTTTGAAAATTTAAAACATACCTACCTTGTCACATCGAGTCTTAAATTTAGGACTACAAATATGAGCTATACAATCTATAATACAATCCACATCATGCTCAGGATTAAATGCAACGCAGGCTCACAGCACAAGAGCATGTTAGTTTTCAAGTTCATTAGAGAATTCATTTTTTTAAAATTTTATCGGCACATGCCATCGTGTTATCGGTTACATGAATCTATTAATTTTCTAACAAATTCCAAACCTCGTCCTTCACTTAGCTAGAGGTGTCTCCTCAAATTACCCGATTGTTTTCACACTCCAATGGAACTACTATGATCAGTATCGGGGATAAGAAGGATCATTAAATGGATAACACAGATTGGCCAGGATTGTTGGTGTTGACGAATAAAGGTTTGATCTAAATCAAAAAATTTGGTGTTCTAGCAATCTGTTGGTAGTTAATGAGTGCATTGGTGTCGACATATTGTCTTTAATGTTGTTTTGTTGGTGCCTCTAGGAAAAATTTTTGATGCCGACCCAAGCTGTCGTACAGTGCTGATGTGGAAGAGTAGAAGTGGAAGTACATATATGGCATGGGGAACATCAAAATATGATGTGGGTGATAACCGAGCAATACAAATTATCCACACAGCAAAACACGTGACAGTTGATTTGACCTTTTTGACATGAGAATGTTTCTTTTCAGCATTGGTGATTTTCTTTAGGAATACATTTTTTTGGCACGCCATTTCTCCCATTTCTGTGATGCCGACGATACATCAACGATCGATGATCAATGATTATCATTGTTATGTGGGAATTTTTCCTTTCATATTTCATCGATGCTGACGATACATCGACGAGTTTTTTTAAGGAATTATTTTCGTAGACCAGAATCATCGATGGGCATGTGTCTCTTTATAAAACAAATTTTAAGTTGTGTGCACTTTGTCTAAAGCCACATTTGCTTAGAGAAAAAAAGTTCAATACGTTCAACAAACTTCGAACCAAACCAAATGTGATTGATGATAAAACACAACAATAGAAAAACCCATTGATCCTTACACAACTGACTCCATTTAGAAATGACAAAGTGGTACCCAAAAGAAAAAATTCACAAATACTTTTATGGTGTGTTGAGTGCTCAACAATATTTTCATGAACCAATGACCTCGTGCATCCCTCGCATGGACCATATGCATGTAGTGCATGAAAAAGACCCTCTAAATAAAATCCAATAAGGAAAACTTCTGACAAAGGCAAGGAAACCACTTATAAGGCTAATGGAATCCAAGACACTACACAAATCCTAATGTGTAAATATATTTCTTATCGTTGAACATAAGGGAAACACCCAATCAATGACCAATGAGCAAATTTCATCTGTTGAGTTCAAGGTTACCTACCCATAATGAAAGTAGGCCCAGGGTGCACAGTAGGACAATAGCTTCAAGTGACTCTGAGATACACTGCAGGTATGGATGATATACACAGTCAAGAGTTTTGAGAAATGGTCGAGACAGTCTTATAGAATTCCTTTGAACAAGAGCATGAGATATATGGATAACTCAGGAATCATAGACTTGATGATGATCATTGATAAAAAATTGTGATGCATGAGGCATCAACAAACTCTCCATAGGGATGGTAAGAATAACGAGTCAAAGGAGTAAACTCTAAGTAACAAGCTCAAATTTCTAAGGTCATGCTAAACCCAAATTTTGGATGAAAATGGAATCATTTTTTTTTCCTTTGTTCAAAGGTGACAAGACTTATGCCAATATGAGATAATATTCTTTTCTCTCCCATATTTTTTGGTTTTTAATAGGAAAAAAAATTCTATGATACAAGAGAGGAAACATGTGTCACAAGTAAGAAAATAGTTCCAAGCAGCGGAACATACCTATGCTCAATGCAAGGAAGTGCATGTGGGGCATGGAAACTCGAGGGAATGTTCCTCTAAGGGTACAGGGTGTCAAGATGCAAAGGATATGCGGAAGGCATTGCTTGTCTAATGATGCAAATTGAAGAGGTATGAAGCTTATAATGAGAAAGTGGGAACTGAAAATAGGCTCGATAATGCAATAATGATGATGGGATGCAATTACAACTTAACTCTAAAAAATGTCATTTTTCGTAGATTTAGTCCCCTGGACCCGAAAAAGTATAAAATAATACCCAGGAGAACTCTTCTAGTTGATGGTGACTAGAGTATTCCTTTTTCGTAAGTAGTCTACTTGGTCTGGGAAAGGGTTAAACTTATACCAAATAGACGTCCTTTCAAAACCATTTAATGAGTGTGAAAGAGACAAGTTCACTCAGAAATATTTTCATTTTTTGGAGTCTGAAAAGATCTTAACTAATACTCAAGGATGTTTTTCTAAGAAACATCTCATGGGGGAGGTGAAGGCTCCCATACAAGAATTCTATTGAAATCCAATAGCTCACTGGTAGCTGACACAAGCTTGGGAGAACCCAAATATTTCCAATTCAAGGAGGATAAAATATTTGCAGAGGTTCCTTCATCTACTGTAATATATCAATGAACACCCATTATCTAGAATGGTGTATAAGAAGGAATATGAGGATCTAAAATATCATTCCAATCAAAGGAAGCCATCCTAGGACTTGGAGGGAGTGTACTCAGAGAGAGTGTAATGCTCCCTTGTTCATAAGATACATAAATAGAAATGCTAAGTACATGGTCGAAATATGCATCACCCCCCAAAATAAGAGTGGGATTGACTAAATATTGTATCGACAATGTCACTTCCTTAGACTTGTCACTCTCCAATAGAAGAGTGGGCTCAACCGAAGATTTCATTGGCACGACCACTTCTTTAGACATTGGCTGAATAGGATGTGAGACAACATGGTCAAGAGAGGCATAACTCCCCAAAATAGGATTGGTGTCAGCCAAATATTGCATCGGCACGACCATTGTATCAACTAAAGAAGGATATTGTTGGGAAACTAGAGACGAATCAGAACCTTAAGGGATATTAGATAAGGATCATTCTTCTCGTACCACTGCGATAGTAGGGAAAAAACAATTTAGGTGAAATCCTTTGCAAAGTATACAAAGGAAATTGGTCTTATGTCCTATACGTCTAGGCTTCTCAATAATATCAATTCCCCCATCATGAATTGTACAGGGTGGTGATAGGTCTCCAACATGACTTGCATAGGTTGGTGACATACTTCCAGTATCCCTTGTAGTGACTGGACTTGTCCTTCTAGCATGACTTTCAACGAATGGTTGCAGCATTGAAGACCACACTCCTAGGAAAGACGGATTATGAGATATTGTGGTCCAAGAATGGTTCTAGTATACACCATGTCCCCGCTTAGCAGGATAGTATTTTCATACAAAATGATTCATAAAGGGTTGTAAGGTTATCATCACAGAGGAAGTCGCTTGCGAGGAGAAAGTGACATGGAGGAAAGAGGGAGGTTTCCATGAGAAAAGTGTTCGTAGGAACCAACATAGCGGAAGAAGGACATATGGAAAAGATGTAAGAAGTAGAAGGACCACCCATTTGAGCACTTGATCTTGGAAAAGTGAAGCAAGGATTGGGTCTAGAGGAAGGAGGATTCCAACCTCCTACCATATGATTTGGTTGAGGAATATGACCCCTGCCAAACAAAAAAGGAGAATAAGGAGGCATCATGCCCCTAGACCAAAAACTAGGATTCACATAAGACGATGAAACCAAGGATGAGAAGTGTAAAGTCATGTCTGGAATACCAAAATACAAAGGATTAGAGGCCCAAGGTATTGTTTCAATACTATGATTTGGTGTACCACTAAGAAATGCAAAAGGATTTGTCCCCATGGAATGAGAAGATACCATGGTATGAGTAGTGCTAACTAAGGAAGTCACAGGGTCTCCACCAACCATAGTAGTCAAAACTCACGATGCAATATAAAATCCTAAGGCCAACTAATAATCAAAAATCACACTCCTAAATAAATCTAAAATATAATGTACACAAACAAGATATAATGGTTGAAAGGGACGTCTCGCACTAGAGTAGGTATGTCTCACCCAAGAGGGGCATGAGACTCCCTTCAAAAGATTGGAGGTATAAAAATAAGTTATAAGGTCCCTTGTGGTCTTAACAATGCAGTCTATCAGATACCCCTGAAGAGGTAATCCTACATAAATTTTTTGTGTGGTTCGACCCTTATTTGACTCAGGGTACCTACAAAATAACCCCTGAAAGTAACCTATGCAACTACCTATGTCAATCAGCTAGAGTCACCACGATATATCCAATGCACAAATGAGTAGTCTCAAGTCCTATCCATTGTATAGCTAGGGTAACAAAGTCCAAAATATTGAAAGCACCACCTCTCACAGAGGTAAAGGTACTGGAAAGACCCCTAGATATGAATAGAACCCATTAAATATCTATGACGCTAGGAAGGTATTAGAGGGATATTTATACAACCAACTTCGTGTGACCTCATGATTAACTCCAGCGTGAGCAGAGCCTCATGACATCACTGATTACACAATGGGTTTCACCACTCCCTGGTTAGACACATATGTTTATTTTAATAGCCTTGGAGAATTTTACTCACAAACCTATTCCAAGGCCCTATGTCCTATACTTGTTTGTGTACCCCGAAAAATAAAATCATTCCTAATCAATTTAATTAATTATTTTAATTTTAATGTATTTTCCTTACTCCATAGGTGCGATCGTGAAACTAATGGTATTACAACTCAACATATAAAAAGAAGAAAATATAAAAACACTGCTAAGTACTAGTATTGAATTTCAAAGAGATGGTATGCTTCTAAATGCAATCTCTATAATTTCAATGAAGTGAAATATTTCCAAATGCATGAGAATCAATGAAAAGTAATCAAAAGTGATAATTCCATAAGTACAATGCAATGCAAATAAGAAAATGTTTTTGTATTTTCGATATAAAGAAGAGAAAATGCAAGGACTGAATAACAACCTCAAAGGAAAACACTACTATAAGCAAAAATAGACAAGCTAAGTAGGAAACCTAGAAGCAACTACTCAAACCAATAAGTAAGGACAACTAATGAAAAAAATGACAATAAATAAGTTTGCCCAAAAATTCAACAATACAAAGGATTCCTATCACTCTGTAGGCAGTTAATAGTTAGAATAGGGACCCAAGAAGACTCAGCAACTAACAAAACTCACCCAACAAACACCAAACTAAGCCAACAATACTTAAGAGATTATGTACATGACTTTTTGAGCAACAGGAGTGTATATATGCTCCCTAAAGGAAGACAGCTCGTGTATGTACACGTCTGTCAAGGGAAAAATGTGTATATCAAGAAAAAAACTGTTAGGGCAAGGGTTATGCCAAGAAACTCAGATGCAAGGTATAAAACATGATGTCAAGTAACAGGTGACAAGGAAGCTCAAGAAAACAAAGATAAAATCAAGGATAAAAACACTCTAAACCCCAAAAAGAATATCAATCCCCAGTATGGTCGCAAATTTTGTTACAAGGAAAATCTCTCTATGGCTAGGGGTAAAGCACAATAGATGGAATGAAACTCATAAATCAACTCTAATCCCAATTATGTTATATAAATGAAACTTTAACAAGAAAAGGCTAAAATTCTACCTCGTCTGAATGTTCGAAGAAGACCATCGTTAAGCATGCGACCCAAAGCTTTATACCTACAACTTGTCCTCAACAACGAAGATACACAAGAATATGGTGATAATATATAATGTCATCATATAAATGAGCATAATCCATTAACATACACGAAAAATAAACCCATGGAATAGTAATTCAAATATTTTCAAGATATTAATTGGATGAGAAAAGAGTATATGTATTAAATAATCAACAGAAGTACATAGGTGACAAACTTCTATAATGACACATATCATAACTGAGAAACTAACTACCTCTAGCTAGGCCTCCACCACTTCAATCCTTCACAAAGGAAAGCTCATATATAGGATTCAATGAGTTTCTCCATCACAAAGAAGGAAGAGCTTGGGGGATGAACAAAAGTAGTTCAGAATTTCAAGAACAAAGGGATGTAGACTCAGTATGAAGTGAAATTTCTCGAGAGTGTCTTTGCTCTCAAAGTTGAATTGTCAAATTGTTTGAAGGCTTGGATATGACACAATTTATGGCCTTAAAATGGATTTGAAAGGTTGAGTAAGAGAGTTTCCAATATATGGAAGGTCAAGGATCATGGATCTCATGGCATGGCATGGAAACCCAACATAATTTTTAATTTTTGAGCACCAAACCTGATGTATGCAGGTTGTAGTGGAGAAATCTGCGTATACTCTTATTATATACATGATAAGGTGTGTATATGTGGAAAATTCTTCATTTTTAGCACTGGAATGAAAAAAAATACGACATCAAGTCTAAAGAGGGTAATGGAAGGCCATCCAAGCAAGTTGCATGGAGTGAGGAAAAATTTGTTGTAACAATTATGGTGCATGGTTGATGCACGATTTCGTATAGGCATTGGTGCATGGTTGATGCACTTGTTGGGGTACAGGTTGTGGTACATGGTTGATGTTTGGTATGGTATAGGTTGATGCTTTGATACATATTTTGATACATGGTTGAGACACGTATATTTTTATGGTATATTGGTGATCTTGGTACATGCTTGGTAGATGCATTTGTTGGTGATGTTGGACAACTAGTTGAGAGGTGTCCTTGGTATATGGTCCATGTGAGAGGATATGGTTTATTATTGGTGACAGTGATAGGTTGACAATGGAATTGACAGGTTGATGTGACCGTGGCAATGATTGTGGTAGTGACAATTTGTTCTAAACTTATATTTTAGGGAAGCAAGATGGGGAAAGGAAAGGGGGTTGTGTTCTCCTTCTCGTTCGAGCTAGAGAATCAGGGAGTTGGAAATTCCTTCAGGTTGGATCCCAAGAATCAGGGGGTTTTACCCTCCTTCTAGTTGGAGCTAGAGGATTCAGGGAGTTATATCTTCCTTCAGGTTAGATCCTACGAATCATGGGATAGTACCCTCCTTCTGGCTGGAGCCAGAGAATTTATGGAGTTGTAGCTTCCTTCATGTTCAATATTATAAATGCTTCCTTCATGTTAGAGATTATAAATAGGGGGTCATAGCCTCCTTTCAGTTGCAGCTAGAGAATTAGGAAGTTGGTTCTTCCAATGAATGTATTCTTTGATATATAAGAAATAATTCCATGGTTTTCTCCCATTTGGGTTTCCACCACTACTACATATGGGCAGATTATTCCATGAAAATTTTCCACATTTCCATTATTTTCATTGTTTTAAATTGGGCAGGATTTTCATTGCTATTTCCACGAAATTTCGTCGCTATAGTGACGATTATTTCCTACCTCAAAAAACATCTGCTAACACAAGTGTCTTGCAACGACTAGTTGACTTTTTGTGGGTCAACTCAAGAATTTTCATCGCTATATCGATGATATTCAATCTATATATAGTTGACTTTAAGAGACTTTGTGACACATTTTCTATAGCTTTGACATTGTTCCTATCTTTTG
The DNA here is from genome assembly GCA_900067695.1 of Picea abies. Classification (NCBI taxonomy): domain Eukaryota; kingdom Viridiplantae; phylum Streptophyta; class Pinopsida; order Pinales; family Pinaceae; genus Picea; species Picea abies. The sequence continues at coordinate 16,117 of CBVK0100286702.1, forward strand.
TCTGAGATTTTTATTTTTTCCATCACCCACCAGTTGAACAAATCCAATTCTCGATCTACATAGCTCGGATTTTGAACTTGCAAGGTTAGTATGTTTTTTTATTTATCACAGTAGGTTAGATTAGTGTAATTCAATACACACTACTATAAAGTACAAATTGAAGCATATAGATCTTAATAGTTAATCGATAATAATAAAAAAAAAGCATGTCAAAATGTCTTATAAAAAAAATTTGTGAGGATTGTAGGTCACTATAAATAAACATATCATAATTGAAAGGAGTAGCTAAAATATAAAAATTTGACAACTTACTATTTGGTATGGTGTAGGTAAGACAATTACTTGTCAGTACAATGATTTTTCACTATGAATGAAAATGACAAGAAGATTTCTCAGTTCAGAGATGCATTATAGGCGAGGGGCGATGGAAAATTTTATTTCCCTTTCTATGATTTCAGAGGCTTGTAAAGAAGAAGACTTTTAATAACAACAGCTGAAATACATTGTAGGGAGAAGGGGCACGCAAAAGGGGGTTATGAATATCGTCCCTTGGTAAGAGGATTCAATATTTAATGTACTCTTTGTAATAGTCATCATGTCATGAATTTTAGTAATATTTCTTATCATTTTTTTTATATTTTCTATACACACTAACTTTTCTACATTGTTTTTAAATATATAGATGATGTCCCCAAAATGTCGACCTCCAGAGAGTTATTTGCGAAGTACTAGAAGAAATACTCCTTTACATGGTGATGAAATTCAAGATCATAATATTGAAGCTGTTGATGAAGATATTAATGATGATATGGATGGAGATAACATTAGTGATACAAATCAAGAAGATGAGATACATATATTTATCCAAGACACATTTGCTCCAATGGATGAGGATAACTAGCATGATAGTCATGATGTTGATCCTCTACTCGATAAGTCACATCAAACTCTTTATGAAGGCTCAACAACAAATCTTCTATCTGCTATATTTTTGTTGTCAAAATTGAAGGTTTTGAATGGTTTATCAAACACATGCCTCACACAGATACTAAGTTATTTGATTTGTTAATTATTTATGCCTGCATGTTCACAAATACTTAAAAGGTTGAATTTTTCCCTATATTGCTAGTGTTTTCTAATTTGTAAAGTATAGATGCAATATTGATGATTAGTATTGTTTACATTGAATTATTGTTTTGAATTTTCTAGACTGTTAGGTGAATTTCTATTACCGACGTCAAATATTTCTCCACACACATATCGAGAAATATCCGTGATTATGAAAGAAATTGGGATGGAGTATCAAGCTATTGATGCATGTCCTAATGATCATATCATATACTATGGACAATATGCATTAGAAAATGAATTCCCACAATGTCCAATAAATAAATATTGAATCGATAAAGTGTCAAACAAGCTGCCTCGCAAAGTTCTTCATTATATTCTGATAATTCCACATTTCCAACAGTTGTTCAGGTGCTAAAGTATAGCACAGTTTATGGATTTCCATACAAAGAAGAGAAGTCAAGACGATGTTCTTCGAATGCCTGCAGATGGTTCTACATTGAAGTACATTGAAGAAAAGTGGCCAATTTTTAAAGAAGAACCTCATAATGTTAGACTTTCATTAGCAGCTAATGGTGTCAATCCATTTGGAGAGCTTTGTTATAGGTACTTAGTGTGGCCTATTTTTGTTATAAACAGTAACCTTCCTCCTTGGATGTCAATCAAGAGAGAGGACACAATCTTGGAAATGATTGTTCCAGGTATTTAATTATCTTTTATTTTCTTTAAAGTATGACAAAATATTTCATTTCTTTGTTTCGTGCATGGTAATTATGTCTTTTATATATAATGACATCTAAATAAGTATAATTAATCATGCAATATGTTGAACCAATTAGGTAAATACTAGGTTAAATATATGAACGTATATATTGAGCCTCTTATTGATGAGTTGTTGAAGTTATGGGTTGGCTTCACTATGTATGACATCTCTAGACCAATAGGGAAAAAATGATTTCAATTCCATGGAATACTATCATGGAAAATTCATGATGCTCCTGGGTTAACACATTTTTGTGGTATATTGTTACTTTCTTTTGTGATTTAATATTATATATATATATTTATTGAAAACATCATGCATTATTTTAAATTGTAACTCTAATTCACTACATTAATTCATATAACTTGTAGGTCTTCAAACAAAGGGTAAATTTGCATGCCCATTTTGTGGTCTAAGGATAAAATATTGTCATTCAAGGAGTTTAGGAAAGGAAGTGTTTAATGAGTATAGGTACATTCTGCCTAAGAACCATAGTTATCGAATTACAGACAAAGAAAAATTCAATGGTAAAGAAGAGAATGGAAAAAAGCCATGAAGAATGACACCTCACCGATGGAAGTTGGAATATATTATAAATCGTTAAGGTATGAAAATTATTTATGTATGACATACTATATAAATATTTGGTTAATTTCATTAGTATTAATTTCATTTTGTTTGATTAATTAGTGTTAATTTCAATTTGTTGATGTTTGATGAATATCGTTAAGGCACGAATGGGCTTCCACAAGGAATGAAAAGTTACCCGATGCAATTAAGTAGGCTTCTATACTAGGAGCACCTACAAATAGCTCATATGTTTGATACAATGAATATCAGGAAGAACATAACAAAAATGTTATGGAGAATATTATATGGAAGGACTGACAAAGAGAGAATTGGAAAGATTTGTTGTGACTTCCAGGAAGCTAATCATGCATTCCAAAGTGTTATTATTAATTCTAATGGTGATGGTTGTGAACAAAATACTAGTCTTCCTTGGTTATTGATAGAGAAACAGAGCAATATTGTAAAAGAGGTCATTCGAAAAATTAGGTTTCCGACGGGGTTTTCGTTGAACATACAAAATATCTTAACGAAAAAAGGTGATTTTGGTGGGGTTAAAACACATGACTGGCATACATTCATTAAGGTAATTAGTAGGTTATAATATATTTCTGTATTGCTACACATTTTTTGGAAACAAATAATAATTATTTATTTTTTATTACAGTATGTTCTACCTTTATATCTCCCAGACGACTTTGACAACATAAAATGAATCATTATTATTTGTTTCCAAATGAAAGGAGGCGAGTGGCACTTTTGGAGCATGTATTGCATCTTGAAGGGAATGTCGCGTAATGAAAACAGAAAGAGACGAGAGGCACCCTTGGAGAACCTAGTGCATCCTGAAGTGCACATCGCATTTTTAAATAATAAGTGAATAAACCTAGATGGCCTTAGAACGAAGGATGTGTCAAGTATCATTTAAAAAAAAAATCCCTAATAAAAATGTCGCCAAGCCTAGTGAAATTAAAAATCTATGTCTAAGTGACACTTGTGGTCAAAAACAATAATCACAATTAAACATGTTATGAGAAGGGGGTAAGAAATTCAATTAATTTATTAAAATCAAATTACCGTGGGGGATTAAAATTTTAAAAGGGAAAAGACTGTTTTTTTTATATGCTAATTAAATTTTTTTAATTAAATAGAAAAAGGGGTAAAAGGTGGTTTTTCTACACTTTCTAATTTGAGTTTTAGATAAAAAGGGAAAATAGGGAAACTTAAAAGAAATAGGAAACTAAGGGAAAAAGGGGAAAGATAAAGAAAAAGGGAAATGTAAGGAAAAAAGTAAATGACTAACTTAGCAATGAATCTTTCCTTTAAGAACTTTCTAATTAAGAACTCAACTAGGAATTTAGTAAAGGCGTAATCCATTTAAGACGTGTAAGGGAATTTTGGGACACCAAGGAGCGCTTTTAGGTGGGTGAGGGAAATAGGAATAATTGAATAATTAATGAAATTAATTTCTGGTGCAACTAGGGGGATGGGTGACATGTGTACCGGGGAGGTTTTTTCTGATTAAAATAATGAAAAAGAAATTAAATGAGAATTTGGGAAAGAAATCACTTAAAAAATATATAAAAAGGATGGAGGAGGGATATGTATGGGATCTTTATGCATAACATTAAGATGCAAAATTTTTGTCTTGACTGACTTATCTTGTGGGAGTTTGGATACCCATCTCGGGTAATAAGTGGTAGCTCGACCTTGCGAGGGAAGATGGGAGATATTTTCTCTCTCGTATAGTGTGCATGGCCCCTTTGTGGCTTAGGGGGTTTAGGGGGGAGAAGAGTACCCCTAGCATTGGATGGGAGGTACCGGTGAAGTCACATTGGTTGACCAGCGGGAGCTAGATGGAGCGTGCGTAGGACAACAACTCGGAGCTGTCGCCTTGGGCTACAGTACACATGCATTTATTTTGAATGGTATATTAATATTGTTCTTTCACTTTCATTAATGTACTTATATAGTGTAAATTCATGTGTTTTACTCAGCATTTTTAATCAAGAACTTAAAGTCATCATAGCTTTACGCTTGTTGCATTTGAATTGATTTCCTTGGAAACTTGATCCCTGATTTATATGACTACCTTGTTTTGTTTTATTGATTATTATGAAGGGATTGTGATTTATATTCCATCCTTATCCCTATATCATAAGTCCATGCCTGAGAAGTCGGCTAGGAGTCGAATTGATGGTTGTCACTTCGGTGTTCATAGACCTATAGATTCTAATGCCCTGCTTTTATGTGCATGGATGATGAGTGAAGGATAATTTTTCCCAGCTGTCTACCCCTTACTTATCTTTGCATTTTTATCTTTTATCAACCCCTGATCCTTGAGCCCTCCTTGCGATTAATTATTTATGTGCTTGAATGATAAACCCCAACTTATGGAATGGTAAATCTCTGCATCTTTTTAATGATAACTCCCGGTGTTTTGTTTTATGGAAATTGTTTGTGTTTGATGTTGTCTAGCATTGAGGAATGTTTAAACTCTGCGATGAGTGATTCATCTTGAAGGATTAATATTCGACCAATCTTTTTCACCAAGTCATTTTTTTCTCAATTTCGTTTTACCCTGAACCGTTTGAAGGATTTTGCTTGTGTTGAATCCCCTTCTTGAACTCGGATATTACCCAACTTACCCATCTTTATTTTTGTGGCACTTGGCACATCCATTCACACCAGAAATTTGTGACACATTGCACAGATTTGAACCAATAGTTTTGGCAATTTTACCTCTGTTGTTTGGTACATAGTTATGACAACTATTTTATGAGGCTATGGTTCATTTAAGGTAACAATTTTAAAATGTGACTGCAATTTTAAATTATGATAGACAACCCCCTTTTTATTTTGATATACAATTATGTTAATGATTGATAGAAAACCATTTAATTACATGTCAAAAGGCACCAATGTGTATTTAAAAAGACAGTAAAAATACATATTTAAAGGATAGCAATTACAATGTGTTGTTAGCAACAACGAATTTATTTTCATGATGTTACACAACAACTTAACTTAATTTCTCTATGATTTCATTTATAATTGAGCCAACAATACCGTTTATTGACTCTGTGAATTGACTCTTGATGACAACGAATTTCCGATGTGTTTACAACAATTTGACAACGAAATTATGATATGATTGCAGCAAATCGACAACAAATTTATGATATGTTTTACGCATATTTATAAATTGTTGACAACAAAATTTTGCATGTGTTTTTAATGGATTGCTAATGCAAATTTTCATATCTTCGTTTTGGATATGTCTGTGCCCTGGGTAAAGTATCTGCGTTCCTTATACAAAAAAAAATGATATATAGTTGTGTTTTGTATTTATTATTACTTATTATTTATATATCTTTATATAGATGCGTTATCATATACAACTGTGTGTTTGTATATATCATTATTATTTATGTTGGGTTATAACGACATCATCCTTGATTATTTCACAACAATGTTTATTATTAGTTATACATTGATGATTACACAACAATTAGTATTTGATAGACACCATATTAGGTAGATGACAGGGCATTCATACAAGCTATGTTATTCTAGCAGTTTTTATCTTGTGATAGCGAACCCTTTAGCGATTTGATGTTAGTGATCACTATAATCTTATAGAGTTAGTTTTTCCCTTGATTTGTAATTCGACATATATATATATATATATATATATATATATATATATATATATATATATATAT
>CBVK0100286703.1:0-22239 GCA_900067695.1 Picea abies
AATGGTTCTCTTGCTTCCGGAATCTTCTTGTCGTCTAAGAAAGGTCGTCTAGGAGGGAAGGTACCTCCCGCAGCTACCAAACATCAACACATTCAGCCTCCAAAGCCCTCCAATGCTGTAAAAAACTCCTCCACAATTTGTGCAAGAAGAAACTCAACTTCTCCTTTCATATGTGGACACATGGCTTCCAAAGTGGAGTGCGTATCCTTCCAAAACAAACACTCAAAAAGGGGTCGGCTCCACAAATATATAGCAATATGAAGGCCCAAATCAAGTCGGCCCTAGTGTATATTAGCTGATTTAAACCACATTACAGGTCGACTCACCCTTATTTCATTGTAATTACCCTTCCACATTATATCTCTCTCTCTCTCTCTCTCTATATATATATATATATATATATATCAGGTGTGATCACTCCTTCTAGAGTCATGTCGCAAATCTGTATTTGGTCTGCAATTTGGTGCTGGACAGTGCTGCCTCAGTTCTGAGATGGTTTTAATGCTGCCCCTTCCAGTTTATCCAATACAGTGCCTTGTAAACAATGGATGTGCCTTCACCCTTGTGTTTATAGTGTAAAAGCATTCAATAACTGCATGCTTCTGCCACATTCTGTTCATATAGAGCCCTTATAGACTAATTCAGATTTAAGGAAAACAAAGTTTGCATTTGCTCTCTGGCCGCAAACAGCTGTTTGTTTTCAGCAACAAGGACTGCATTGCTTTGGCTGAACTCCTCCTTTTCTTTCTGCAATACACTTCCTTTGTTGTTTTCATCTCCTTTGTTCTGTAACATCAGTGTCTGCACCTATGCCAATAACTTCCACAGGTTTCAAGGCCCCACCTGGAATTCGGCCTTCGTAAGTTGATCTTCACAGTAGCCCTCAAATTCGGGGACATCTTTTATTGTTAGCAAATCCCATAGAACATTTGACAGTCAGAAGTTCATGAAACAATCCCCAACAACCTGATCGAAATGTTCTAAGACCACTTTCTCCACATTCTTAAATGCATTTTCAGCAATGGATTCTGTTTCATCATCAGCAGCTGTAAATATCATAAACACACTTCTCCAGCCAGATTTAATGCTCCAAACCTTCGATAATGAGAGTATAAATAGTTGCACTTCTTCTTTGCATGAGGATAAGAAATGGTTTTGGGATATCATTCTGAAAAGGTAAACTTAGCGAGTTCTTCCCTCCAAATATTTCATACCGAGCTGTCTTAGCAAGTCAATTGCATACATAATGATCTTCTCATCATGGTGGCTTCCTGCTGAGATAAAGTGATGTGTGAGGACTGACCATATATACCAAGAACCCGGGCAGGTGTTTGTTTTCGTTTCTTACCAGAAACACTACATAAGGCCATGAAAAACTTCACAATTGTATCACTTGGTGACTTTGAACCATACATAACCATTGCAGCAATAGATGGTGTTGATGTGATACACTCAAGCCTTGAAACACATCCTAAGACAGCATTCCAAGTATCCTGCAATGCATCAGTCTTGGTGTTGCACAATATCAGCAAGGTCCGTAGAGCTTCTCAGGAGTAACCCCCTGTCAGATAAAGGGGTAACAGGTAGATGATGCATTGATCAACCAATCATTTCGAAGTAAAGGGGGGCATTGATCCAGTTGTATGGATACGTTCTATTGAATGTGGATAATGAAATCACTGAAAATACACTCAAAATTAAGCACAATGGGAACATTTGGATTGACCCCAAATAGAGAATGTAGAGCAAGCTCTTCCATGATTTAGGTTTTTACTTCCCATCAATTGATCTTTGCATACATAATGGCCATTAGATGGAAACCAATTTACAATATTGCCAAGGGAGGAAATAAATTTGGATGCTTTATTTTTTCCTCTGTATAATCCTTGATCATCATATGATCCAACTCTTCCTTGTAAGCCCCTAGGTACCCTCATAACCTTTTTGCCTCAAGTCAACACTTAAGCAATCCTAATAGAAAAATGGAGAACAAAGAAATTTCATCACTTGACATAGCGTTTTGTACCTTGTCAAAGCCCCATAAGAGAAAAATCCTAGGAAATATTCATTTTTGTGAAAAGTTGTAAACATATCCAACTAATATTCACGTAGAACTACAGTGGTCCCTATATAAACATAGGACCCCCAAAATGACAATTCCAACAAAATAAAATCTTATCATAGGAGCCCCATTTTGGCACCCCTTTGGCATATGTTGTTATCTTATAATATTTTTTTTCCTCGGAAAGATATAGTCCCTCACTCGCCTGTGTTCCAAGTGAGGATGTTTGTACCTTGCCAGGCCCTCATGGATTCCCCCCCTCTTCCCTGATTTTCTGGATGGAGGACAGTAGTAACCGCCAGCAAAAGTACTAGCTGGTAACCTCAAGGGACTCGATGAGATTTGATCCTGAGGCCTCCGTGAACTTTTGCACAAGAACATCTACCAATTGAGCTAACTCTTGGGGTTTATTTCATCATATGTTGTATTTTTTTTTTGTTTCTTAATTTGTCCGGACGTTCTTGGCATTGGGATTAACCTTTGGCTTGAGAAACCGCGACTCAGGGGCATCTAAGCCGTCAAAATCACTCGGGGATCGCACCCGGCCTGAGCCACACCAACCCTTCACATGGTTGGATTTTTTGTCCCCACAGGTTTTGAACCGGTGACTTTTCAACACGGAGTAGCTTAACAACACACTCCGTCACCGACTGTCCTACACCTCAGGGACACCATATGTTGTATTTGACTATACCTTGATATTTTATTTCTTTGTATTATGTGACATCCCACTTTTGAAATGGAGGCTCAAGTGCAAAGGCTTCATTATGAGATAGTTTGAAAAATGACAATAAACAATATAATCTGCAAGATAGGATAAGACATCAATAAGTATGCTAAGATGCACATCCATTGAATGTGGGTTGATTATTTTGGGATATACAAGAGATGAGGGGGCATGTGATGCGACAAGTGGTCGGCATGAGTCATGACTACCTATACTTAGTGAATTGCATGTGCCTTTAGTGGTTGGATAAAGTCTTCAATCCTCATTATACTTGATGTGGCTACCTATGCACCTTTGCTTGGAAAACCTATATATATGCCCCATTTGGTGACTTAGAGAGGGGGGGGCAGGCTCTAGAGACTAGACTTCTATGCTTGTTGTTCATTGACTCGTAGATTTTAGCTTACTCTTGAGCTCTTTGCTACGAACATACTGTGCATTCATTGTGAAGTTTTTGCATGAAGTTGGGTGTGGCTTTTTGTTAATGTGAGTGTTGTGCAGCAGTCGGAGAGAAGATCACCACTTCAATAGGTGGACTGTCCTGGGCTATGCCAGAGAGCATATAGGGGGCAGGGCACACCCGACATTGTAATGGGAGGGCTGCCTGTCACCAAGTAGGCCAAACTTCACCCCTTTCTTTCTGATGGCTGTGTTTAGCAAAGTGTTGTTGGGATATTTTTATGAGTAGATAGCCTTTCCCATAGGCAACATTGGTGTCTCTATTATTTGTTTGGCTGTATTACCATATCCCACTACTGATTTATTTTGGACTTAGTTACCATATTGCTGTTTCTGTTGTCGAGAGAGTTTTCCCTTGTCACATCCTGGCCCTTAGCTTGTGGGTGGAGTCTTCTGGATTCCTATGGCTAGGAGGAGAAATCATCCATCTGGAATCAGGACCCTCTATGAAGATAGTATCTCTTTCTCAATTAAAAGCTTTATATCTGTAACCTACAGCAAGCAATGGTATCTCCCGTTTTCAGCTAAGGAATATATACATATATCTCCTGCCACTTTCTGGCTGTGTATTTCTGTTTCTGCTATTGTATTTGAAGATTTTATCTACCTTTCTGCTGTGATAAGAAGTGTATTTGCTGTAAGAAAATATTTTTGCTGCGAGGTGATTTTCCTTTGCACAAAATAATATAACTGATTGGAATAAAAATCCTTTAAGAGATGGAAAAATGTGTCAGTTTATTTCCAGCAATTGCTGTACACAAACAGTGAAGAATTTGGTTTGAAATTCTACTCCACCAGAAAATTCATTCCAAGATTTTTATTTCATATATCGGAAGTCTTTTTTTAATTACAAAATGAATAAGTTATGGCCGCTTGAAGCTGGAATATGCTGGCATTTTAATGATGAAATTCCTCATAAACATATTAACGGCCCTGTAATTGCAAATCTCGAGTACTAGTCAGCATTATTAGCTGCTGGATTACAAAATAAGAGCAGATGAGATTTTTTGAGTCACTGAGGTGGTGTAAAGGTTAGTACTAGTTTCCGATTTGAGGTTGGGTACAAGACAGTGTAAAGAAAGAAGGTATTTGAGAGTATTGATTCCCCGTTCCTAAGGATATTGATTGGGCATGTTATAAGAAGCCAATACCAAACCATTTAATCTTGTGTCAAAAGAACATTGCAATGCTTGAATAAATAAGGATTTATATTCGAGTAACTAGGATAGCAGAAGATTGAGCTCACAAAAGGATAATAATTGACTTCTTCTACAAAGCAAGACATTAACGAAAGCCTTCAAAGACCATTGTGTCCACTGTTCACCACTAAAAGCCTAAAGGTTGAAGGATACTAACTCTTGCAACATCAAATTAAAGGAGAGACATGCTCCGAAAGAGTTATTTCAAATGCTCTTTCCAAGAGCCTGCCAGCAATGCCCATCTAGGAGTTTGTTCCCTTATGGCATGCCTATCAGCTAGACCTTTGTGTGCTTCTTGTAAGACCTTAGGAATATATTCACAGGGCACACATCGTCATCAATACCTTATAAAGTCATTGCACAATCAAGTTAAACCACAAGGACTTTCCAGTCAACTTCCTTTTCCTTTGCAGTATTCATGCATGACAAAGCCTGTGTTGTGGTTGAAAAGTGAAGTATATCTGCATTTTCTTTTTAAAATATTTGCTTCACAAAATACAAAATCTACAGTCTTCCCTAGCTATACTTGTAGCCATTTAACTATGGAGGCAGGAGAGCATAAAATCCCGTCAAAAAACTTTAAAGACTCGAGGTTGACTATCTACTACACTAATTGATAAGATTTCGAGTCCTTAAATACAACTACACATTGTCAGACACGTCTAAAGATTAAAAAACTACACAAAAATGCAAAAATTGACTAGATATGCTGTTGCGGTCAGTGATGTTGTCTTTGGTGCTCTGCTCCTTGTTTGGGTTAGGGTTATGTTATCCATATAAAGGGGGCTGTCCTATTCAGTCAGTGTCAGTGCCTGTCAATTTCCTATATGAAGTACTAGGGTTGTCTAGTTCTCTCATGCAGTCAATCTTGCTCTAGGATCTTTGCAGGTCTTTGCTTCATGTCATTGACAGGGTCTTTAAACTTATTGAGGTCCCTTTTGCAGGTGCAGATTGTTTTGCTGAGGCAATGGATGTCCTCTTTTAAAGAATCATATTTTTTTTAAGTGGGAGTGTGCCATTTGCTAAGTTGTCTAATCTGGCCATGGATGTCTCTGTGGCCTTTTAGAAGATGTCTCTGGGAACTGAATCCTGATCTGTTATCATGTCTTCTTTGAAAACAGGGATGAAGGCACAGAAATGGAGGAAAGGGGCGCTATTCATAATGGTTAACTCTCAGGAAGTCTGTCTCATTTATAGTTGAGAGGTTGGTTAGGCTGTTAGCCTTTGAACTTGAATTTCTAGTAACATATGCAAGAAGAATCGACTCGAGGGAGTCCCTGATTCAAGTAATAAAAAATGATGATCATGAGCACTCGAACGAAAACCTATATTTGAGGTTCTCTGCTTGCTGGTTTACCCTCTACTTTTGATTGATTCAACAGAGAAATCTGATTGCTTGAGCACTTGATTGAGCACTCTGAGTAGATCAGGGTTAGTGTGGGCATAAGTCCTGGCCAAATTAATTGAGATTGGGTGCAAATTGTTCTCCAAGTTTTTAATCATTAAAGCCAAAACTCCCAAGCATTGGAATACTGCAAACTCCCTTTTAGAGGGCTAGTTCAAGCCCTTATAAAATTGCAGTTAATGCTAATAAAATAAAATGGAAAAACGTTTGACATTTAATGTCTAATGTGAAACAAATGAAGAGCTGATGTTTTATTTTCTTTTAAAATAGCATAGATCCATCTTAACCTTGGATCTTTTCAGTGGTGAGAGGTTTGCGCTTGTTTTTCTTTAATCCCTCTTCGTGCTTAATAGATCCGTAGTAAAGATGGTCTATATGCTAGTTAGTAATGACTCGCAAGGTTCCTTTCAAATTTGAAACAAAAATTTCCTCTTGGTCTTGAATGATCCCCCTTGCCATGGCGTTGAACTAAATTTACAAATCACTCATCATACATCTTGACTCTCGACTTAGAAAAGTGGAGCATCTAGGAAATCATACTGAATCACTCTCTCCATGCTTACAAGTATCAATGTGAGAGAGATGATGAGGGATGACATGAGCTTTACCGCTCTTTAAGAAAATATCAAATTCATACTCTCGAACAACATAATCTATTTGTTGAATCTACCAACCAATACCATATTAGGTTTGTTAACTGTGGATTTTAAAACTTCTTGTTCGAGGTAAAAATTAAATTTGGTTGCAAGTAAATAGTGGGTGACTGGAGTTTCCGTCACTCAGCATCATTGAGACTAACCTGATTGTAATAAAGGGCTCATCAATGTGTACATGAAATATCTTAGTCCAATCTAGAAATTTCAAAATGGGTGCCTCTACATTCTTGGATTTGAAAAACTCAAAATGCTTGTTTGCAAACATATATCCATTCAAAATAGATATCTTTAGTAGGAAGGCATTCCATTGGATATTTAGTTTTGAGATGGATCTAGATAAATTTCCGGTAATAGCTTGTGTATGTTAGAAAGAACTTTGTTTGTGTTGCATTCTTCAGATGTGGTAAATCCAAAAAAATTCTCTTTTTTAGGGTCGAAACACATTCCTTTCCTATTAATCACATGTATTAACAAAACTCTCAAAGGGGTCATCAACTTACACTTTGGAGGATTTAGATAAGATAATTTTATTAATGTCCAACAAAAGACCAAAAAAAGTGTTTGTGCAAAGTGGGAATGCCAAGGGCATCTCCAAGAACAATGTTAAAAGTAGAAATATAATAAGATCTAAGATCTAAGAGTTGACTAGAGACTAACCGCTAGTTGTCTAGCTAAAGAAAGCTAAAAGAGAGAGTATAAGATAATGTGTTGCTACAATAGAAGTGATAAACATTGTGAGGCCTTGAAAATCCTGGTATTGAGCAAAAGAGAGGATGTCAAGGCTTGTTGGAGTTGGTGGCAAAGGACAAGTGAGGAGATCAAGAGGTGGGCTTGCCATCGGAGCCTTTAAGCACTGTGAAAGGGCCAATGCATTGACGAATGATATCCTTTGGGGAATGGCTAGGATTGAGAGGGCTTGGCTGTATGATCTTGGGGGGCACAAGAATGAGGGAGCCCAACTCTCCTAACATCCGAGGTTGATTGAAAGAGTTTCTTAATAGAGACCTGACTACTTCGTTGAACTTGGTGAATAGTAATAGTATGTTGACGGGGGAGCTCGACTCTGTGGTCACTTGGATTTGATTTGTCGGTTGGTACGATAATGCACTGCTTGAGATATAAAATGACAAGTCCTTGTCGGTCTTGGGGAAGAAGTTGGTCGTGCCCCTAAGGGAGTGTTTCGAGAGGAGACCTTAGGTCTCATCAATTTGAGCTTTGAGGTATCTTGGGTCTTTGATTGTCATTTGATCCTCTTGAGTGCCTCTAGTCGAGGTGTGACTTGTAAACACTAAGATATGTACCTAAAAACCTCTTTGACAAAGAGAGAAAGGCATCGTTGGTGAGGGTAGAGAAGAAGGTGGAAATTGAGCCTCCCAAATCTTAGAATAAATGATAATCTACCTTTGATCTTGTAATAATTTTGACATCGGAAAATGAGATGTACCTTTGTCTCTGGCTCCTATAAGTGACAAAGTTGGTAGATCTTGTCCAACCTCTCAAGGTGGTGATCAGTCTCCACTCTAAGTCCTACTTGAAACCGATCTAGGGGATTCTTGAGGGCATGCATCCAATGTTTGTGTATAAGGGGTGTGGGAAATGAGGTTGTCCCTTTTGTCTGTGAAATCCTCCAGGTAAAAGGCCATCTTTAGGTTGAGATCCTTCGAAGTTGCAATCCACGTAGTTTGGATGTATTGTCTGTATATGTCCTCTATAATAGTTTGTTTAAAGTCCTGCTTACATAGTTTAAAAACCTGCATGTTTGGCGAGTACTTGAAAGGGGGTAAATGCACTAGAGAGAGAGCCATGAATTGGAGAAGTCGAGATACTTTTGAGAATCGACTATAGGCATGCCTTGAGGGGCTGGTCAAGGTGATGGCCTTGGAAGAACAAAGTGCAAGATAGGGACATCGATCCCTCCTAGAAATAGATTCCCAAAGATCCAAACTTTGTGAAGGAATGACACCAGATTGAAGATGACCTCAAGTTTGAAGGGATGGGCTCTAAACTCTACTTGATCAATGTGGTGGAGGATAACCCTCTTGCATTAGGTGATGTTTCTAAGGAGGAGGGTTTGGATTCTCTCAATCTTGGCCTGATCTGTCTAAAGTAAACTTGGTGCCTAGATCTCCGAACCATAGAGGACCATGGGTTGGATTATCTTTTCCAATAGGTGCATCTTGGATGAGATGTCCTCGAATTTGGCTTTGAAAGCACTCTCTTGAGGAGGGCAAGGGATCCGTATCCCTTGTTGAGCTGTGGTTGGAGGATTGGATGCTCAACGAATTGGACTTCTAAGGAAGTATAGGCCATGGTGATCTCTATTCCTCCCCCTCAGAAGTAAAAGTCAAAGTCACAGAGGGCTCTCTTCTACAGATTGAAGATCACGACCTTGCTTTTACCCAAGTTGTTTGTCAACTATCAAAGGTCACATTAGTCATAGTGTTAAGAGAAAATCTACATTCTTGACATCTTTGTAACATGGCTTATAAATATGGTAACGATGCTTCAACAAGCTATATAGCACCTAGCTGTCTAATTAATTTTCCATTCATTTTATGAAAATAATCTCAAAAAATGTTGCTCATGACT
Source organism: Picea abies (assembly GCA_900067695.1). Classification (NCBI taxonomy): domain Eukaryota; kingdom Viridiplantae; phylum Streptophyta; class Pinopsida; order Pinales; family Pinaceae; genus Picea; species Picea abies. The sequence continues at coordinate 9,098 of CBVK0100286703.1, forward strand.
TGGTGAACACTCCTAATGCATTCTTTTGCCCAAAATGCATAATAGTATATTAAAAGGCATCCCACTTTGTAATAAAAATGGTCTTAGTGTGATCTCTGTGGACAACCTTCACTCGATTATATCTTGAGAATCCATCCATAAAGGAATAGATTTATTGCTTAGGAACATATGTTAGGATTGACTTAGTGAAAACAATAGGAAATGGACTAGAAACAATGACCATATTAAGGTTTCAAAAATCAACGCACATTTACAGCTTGAGTTTACTGTTCTTGAGACTATTACCAATAGTCTCTTCCATTAGCTTAGTTGTATTGGTTTGATAAAATTGATTTCCAACTGTTAGAATAATGTCGATGTGCTCGTTTAACAATAGGCAATGCTACACCATTGCCACCCATCTATACGCATAAAGCCACCCCCGAGCACCTTAACCTTTGCTAGATAGAATGATTTCGAGAAGCCACACTAGAACCAATAGATAACCAAGAGAGCACACCTTCTCCAAGGGTAGCACACAAGAGAAAGTACCAGAAAGACTAAAAGATAGAAACTATACAACTGCAGCTGCTGCTCTTCCTCCAAACTTGCACACTGTTTCTGGGTGACTGAGAGTGTGTGAGTGAGTGAACAAATGAGCCAAGACGTCCTCTATTTATAGTGGTTCTGTCACCTGTTTGGGCCGACTTGTCTTCCTGGAGGATAATATCTTAATATTATATATTCTGTTGAGTCGACATGTCTTCTACGGTTTTCACACATCTGTTTAGGGTTTCTCTTGCTTCTGGAATATTCTATTCTAGTCAAAGGTTACATATGGAGGTTAAAACCTCCCACAACTACCATAATATCAACACTCCCTCTTAGCTAGGGAGGTATTTAACCATGATGTTCCCTTCTGGTCTTCATAGCCTTGCTCACTATGCCATGATCCTCTTGTCATGGTTACGCAGACCATGCTACTGGTAGCATCATTACGTCACACATGGCTACACACATGTGGACCTGTCAATCTCGTCTAGGGGCCACAACCCACTAGAGAACACTAGAGATACACCACGTAGTCTGTGTCACCATCATCGTCATGGGATACACCCGCATGATGTGCTCACCCATGGCTACACCCATGTCGTGAGTATCATCATTACTATCAACATAATCTGGTAGCAATCATCAAAATATATTGTCGTACATGTTCTTGGTATTCTTCTGTCGTAAACAATATCACAATATCCATGAGCCTCATTTAGCGATATTGATGATCCATCTCCACCACCATGTGTCTAACACCTCGGGTCATTCTTGTCCCATGACAAGAATCATGACCTCATCGAAGCCACATTCACCTCATAGTTGATCCTCTCATAGGATCACTCCGTGAATGTATTTAGCTCGATGCTATCAGACACGTGTGTCTAGCACCTCGGGTCGTTCTTGTCCCATGACAAGAATTATGACCACATCGGAGCCACAAACACCTCATGGTGATCCTCTAATAGGATCACTCTGTGAATGCATTCAGCTCGATGCTATTGGACACGTGGAATTGCACCTCAAGCACCTCGAGTCTTCAGTTCGTCGAAGACTACGTTGGGGCACATCTACTTCGAATGTAGATGTTCCCTATCTCCCCTGGTCTACAGCTCAGTTCCTGTGGAGATAGAGTTGACCCGATGCTTATCGGGGCTACTCACCTACTCGTGAGAGTTTCAAGGCCCGATGCAATTCACACATAGGAGATCTAGCAACATCTCGAATCTTCAGTCCGTCAAAGATTACATCTGGGCCTATTCCCACATGATCAAGTCCGTTTGATCAATCTTGGAATATTGGCATGATGCTGCAATCATCAACACTCCCTGAGGGAAACATTTGCATTCCTGCCAAGCTTGTCCCAGACAGAGGCTTAGTGCAAATGTCAGCTATCTGCTCATCTGTGGATATGTGATGGAGCCTCACTGCTCCTTCCTGCACCATGTCTCAGATGAAGTCTTGCAAGATCCTTCAAAGAGCCACCCTGCTTCATATCTTGCGTCACTGGCTATGATATATGATTGAGTGCTATAGATATCTTCTTCCCTGCTTGTCTGGAAATCCTGCTCGATCCCAAGCTGAAGTAGCACCCTAGGTGCTAGATCTGTCTTCTGCACTTTTAATCCAAAAATTGTATATCCCGACATGCATACTTCATCATCGGAGATCAATCATAACTATTTGTACAACATAGGTAACAACATATTGTGCTGTAACCCAATAATACGGTCATGGCTCAACCATATACTGGCACAAGGTGCTCTCTGCAAAGCAAATGTCCATCCCGTCACACAACTTCCTCAAATGTGTCATCATAGGTGTGGCCATGGACTTCCTGTCCATCATGCTAAACCTCTTCATTCTCCTCACTGAAGATCTCATTTGGTGCCAACCATGCTTCCAATCCCAATATGTTCGGTCAAGATTCTTCATCTTGAACTCTGAAATCAACTCCCTCTATTTGAGAGAATCCTCGGACCACACTTCCGTCTGCTGCATGCCTCTTTGCATTCTGCAAAGTGTCAAGAAACCATGTTGGCTTCTTCTAGATCACCGACTTCCTTTGAATCTGACTCCCTCTCAAATTTATCTCTTATGACCTGCCCGGAACAAGAAACAAGAACAACAAAATCTCCATGGTATCCTCCATGGAATATATCCTCCCCGGAGTCTTCATTGCTAGGGAGGGTGCGCTTGTTCCTCTGAATGTACTGAATTCAAAATCACTGCTTGGTCAAGGTATCTTGTACACCCCTCTGCAAACAAACTCATGTTTTGTTGGATGATATAACTTGAAAAGAATATACAAGTGCATACCTTTGAAATTTGTAGTATCGTTAAACTTGTCTTCTAATCTGCAACTAGACACCATCTTGACAAGAAGAGGTTAGAAACTGAATCAAAAGGTTCAATGATTAGAACAAGCCAGAAACCTTGAAATTTCAACTTTGACCACAAAAATCAATTTTGACCAAAAGTCAACCTTTCGACTTTGACTTTGACGAGTCAAACTTGACGTTTTTGTTGGCTGTGGGCACTAGAGGGTGCGCTAGGCTAGGGCACACTAGAATACCCAAAAAATTAGGTCCAATGCTTCACTGAAAGGGCCCAAGAATTTAGGTTTAGGATTTGTTGTAGCTGCAAAATCAGAAACCCTAGTTGCAGTTGCAACTGGTGCTACAACGAGCTTGAAAAGGAACTCTCGATCTACCTTCCAGTGGTTAGACTGTTCTGAAGGTAGTGTGGGCCCATAACTTGTTAGAATAACGTCGATGTGCTCGTTTAACCATAGGTAATACTACACCATTGCCACCCATCCATAGGCATAAAGCCACCCCCGAGCACCTTAACCTTTGCTAGATAGAATGATTCCGGGAAGCCACACTAGAACCAACAGATAACCAAAAGAGCACACCTTCTCCAAGGGCAACGCACAAGAGAAAGTGCTAGAAAGACTGAAAAAGAGAAAACTGTACCACTGCAACTGCTCCTCCTCCTCCTCCAAACTTGCACACTGTTTCTGGGTGTCTGAGAGTGTGTGAGTGAGTGAGCAAATGAGCCAATATGTCCTCTATTTATCGTGGTTCTGTCACCTGTCTGGGCCGACTTGTCTTCCTGGAGGATAATATCTTAATATTATATATTCTGTTGAGCCGACATGTCTTCTACGGTTTTCACACATCTGTTTAGGGTTTCTCTTGCTTCTGGAATATTCTATTCTAGTCAAAGATTACATATGGAGGTTAATACCTCCCGCAACTAACCATACTATCAACACCAACAACTTATCCAATATGACTTCAACTTGTCCCTTTAGATGATGAGGCCACCTTCATGGATGTTGTTCTACCGGTTTCACTTCTTTCTTAACTTCAATGTGCGACTCTACTAGCTCCTTAGTGATGCTGCACAAACCCGTAGAGCTTCTTACATGCATGTCCGCAAACTCTTGAAACAATGCCCGATCTTGGATCACTATCTGAGCATCCTGCAATCAACATTTTCCATTGTTCTGTCCTTCCCATCCATATTGTAGCTCCAATTTGATGGTGTCGTTTTGTGTTGCTTACTGCAATCTCAATTGTTGAAATTTCTCAAACCATGACAAGTAGGTTCTGCACTTTAAAGAATAACTAAACTATAGATAGCTTAAAGTTGAAACCTATCAAAACTACAATCTCTTAATACTAAAATCTACAAACACACGCTACTATAAACAATGATGGAAAATACACGGAAAAGCAAAGCTCAGAAATCTACGTCACTGTTCTATTAAATCTAGAAAATAGTAAACTCTAATGCTATAGTTGAAAACATAAACTTGTTAACCAACACAATGGTGTGTTCTTCATCCCTTTTATAGAGTAAGAGACAGGAGAAGATATAATGTATCTGGAGTCTGGACTCATACATGAAGTGCCCCTAACTAACAGAGTCAAACCCTAACCCTATTCAATTCAACTAGTGCACCCTCCTACATAAATAACAGTGTCGAATATAGTGTGCCCCAATTGGAGGATGATTGTGGCATGTATGCATGCACACTCCTTGGGATTTGTGCCTTCACTCGGTGCCTCGTGTAAGCCTCTTAACTACCTAGGGATCCAGGCCCTTCTCTAACATTAGATGATGCATGCAAAAATCATACTCTAGTTAATTGAAAGCTAAATCTGAATAACAATTAGAATTTTCAAAGTATTCTAATGTTTGCACATGCATGCTAGAGGCATGCATGCACCCTCTACACTTCTCTTCTACATAACTGTTGTGTGCCTCCTTTATTCCATTCATGCTGGGCGCTTCTACCCACTGTCCTCTCTCTATTGCTGTGCATAAGAACCAAGAATAGTCAAGCGAGAGCACCATTTCTACTAGAGAAAACTGGCTAAGCAATCGAAGGTAACACTCCCTCTTTTCAGGGAAAGAGTTCTCCACCAAACCCAGTCTCTCCTTGAACATCTCGAACTTTCCCTTTGCAAAGCGCTTAGTTAAGATATCTGCATCTCGCTGATTTGTTTGAACATACTCTAGAGCCACTGCTCCCTTTTGAACCCTGTCTCGGAGAAAGTGGTCCGTGCTGTCAATGTGCTTTGAGTGGTCGTGGAATATTGGATTCTCAGATAGTCTGATACCAACTTTGATTGACACAGTATACCGTAGTAGGCTCCAACATCTCACCTATCAGCTTTACTATCAACTTGCGAATCCCGATGGCTTCACAACTAGTAGTTCTTGCTGCCACGTATGTTGCCTTTGCTGAACTCAACACCACTGATGCTTGCTTCCTATTGAATGTAATGAACATACGATATATGAATAAACATTGAATATAAAATAATAATAATAATAATAATAATAATAATAATAATAAACCTAACTAAGGGACATGACCTAACTAAAGAAAAGATGGTTCACCATTGTGACTAGTCAATGCATATAAGGACACAGTCACATGGCGTTGTATCAATCAATCTATCTGATTCATTCAGTTATATAAGTATTCTCTTATATGGATTTCAACGTATTGTCCTTCTTATGTTGGATATTCCCAAGTAAATGAACTATTGTTCATTTCATTTGGTATCAGAGCCAAATCCTATCTCGACCCTTCGCCACACTTTTTACTAGATCTTTGGTCAAAATTTCGTTGCCCTTGGCAACATATATGTGGCTTTTGGCCACACTCAAAATTTCATAGTTTCTTTGATTGCCAAGTCCTTGACCACAACTGGTTCTTGGCCATTATAAGTTCAAAGATTCCATGAAGAAAGATTATTCCACTGCTATATACTAGAGTCTCATATATATATATATATATCAAGAATCAAACTGTTATACAAATCAAGACACCATAAGAAGGAAGGGTGTGGTTAAGGGATGACTTAAGGTTCCATTGAAAGTTTTAATAAAAGATGCCGTGCTTTTGCAGGAAAAGTACTGTTGCTACAAATCAAAATAAACCACAGGTGTTTAGTTCAAGTAGATGTTGTACAAAGCTACATATTAGGGAAACCATTGCAATTGAAAATCATCAGAATTTATGCACAACTACAAGCAAAATATCTAGCACCGAGAATGGATGTACGGAGTTTTTCTGTGTAAAAGCTACAAGCATGAATACATTTGTAGTGCCACACTCCAATGAGTGCTTTGTTAAAGAAAAATCTTCTTGTAAAGAAGTGTTGGGGGTAGTTGCTGAAGTATTCCATGAGGGATTAGTAGACAGGTCACGATCTTTAAAAAAAATGCTACTGCAGTGCTAATGCTGTCGATACCGTAAAGCACACTTGGTTCAAATCGGGGTCAAACTAGTCACGGTATTGAAGAACCATTGCCTCTTAACCGTCTTAACTGGGAAAGACATTTGCATAGTATTTTGGTGGAAGGATTACTCATAATACATGAAGTGAAATTAACAAAGATCAAAATTAAGTCCAATGAAAGTTATTAAAAGGATTTTTAAGCACCCATTAAGATAACCGAGTACATTTTAGTGGGGCCTTCATATTTTTGTACACCTTAATATAAAAGTATTATTAAAATGAATCTGTATAAGGGAATATTTATTGTAACGAGCAAATGCATAAATTTAAGTTGGAAATTAAGAAACTAGAGGATGAACTAGCAAAATATCAGCAAAATGAAAAAGTATTGCCACAAAAAATCACAGATCTCAAGAAGAAACTTGACAAGGAGTTATTAGAGAAAGATGAAGAAAATTCTCATTTAAAGAACCATAATCAAAGTTTGGTTGCTCAAATCAAGAACTTGAAGAACGAAAAGAAGTCACAACAAGAAAAGCTAGAACAACTTACTGGTAATGAATTAATGATTGATAAAGAAACAATAATCGACTCCGTTGAAATAAAGAAGTCATCAGATGTAGAAATCCAAACCTTGGAGAATGGAACCAATACAGATCCATTGGACATAAAAAATCAAAAGGATGTTTATAGTGATGTTATTAACCAATAAATCACTAGAGGTATCAAAAGTCGAAGGTTCCAGAAACAAGACACATGATGCAAGGATGCCTTATCATCATAATAATTATAATAGTCGTTGTATTATTCAATAAACTGACCAAAGATGAAATCAATATGAAAAATTAAGTGAAGATAAGCTTAGGTGTGGTATCTGGTAATTTCCTAAATCACATAAATCGTTGCCACATAGTGCTGCAGAAAAGTGAATTAGGGTGGTCAGAGCCTTTCACAATTCTGCTCAAGGGTTAGAAGATTGTATAGTCTTGTGTCTTCAACCTCAAGAATGGAGTTACGAGAAGGTATTACAAGCTAGAGTAGAGACAAAGCTTTTTAATAAAATGCTTTGAGGAGAAAGTATCTTTGAAGGGATAGGCAATGTAATGAACATAAAATACATAAATAAACATTAAATATATAATAATAATAATAATAAACTTAACTAAAGGACACGACCTGACTAAAGGACATGATCGTTGACTGAAATGAACAAAGTTCATTTATTGAATATGAAATGAACAACTTGGTTCATAAATTGAATATTCAAAATAAATAGGATAACATAAAATAATCCATATAGATTAAAATAATGTATTGAATATGTAATATGAGAGATGATTTACAATGACCTACGTGATGGTATATATACACACTGATGGGTCATGAGGTGAAAGGTTATGATTTTTAGTGGTATATTAGTATATTATTATTATTTATTTATGTATTATATGTTTATTACATTGCCTATCCCTTCAAAGATGCTTTGTCCTGAAAGTATTTTATGGAAAAACTTATGTCTTTGTTTTGGCTTGTAATGCCTTCTCATGATTCTCTTTTCTTGAAACTGTGATGGTTGACGACACAAGACGGTATAGGTTATGAAGCGTTGAGTTACACTATCTTATTACAAAAGGGTCAGACCACCCTGATTCAATTTTCAGTAGAACTGTGTGGTGATGGCTTCTATGATTAGGGGAAGGATAAGATTCCACAACCGAGCTTCCTTTCGACATATTAAGATTGTCACTTAGTTTTTCATATTGATTTCATCTTTGGTTAACTTGTTGAATAATTTGATGAATTTTAAAATTAGGATGACAATAAGGCATCCCTATATCTTGTGTCTTGTTTTTGAAACCTTCATCTTTTGATACTTTTGGTGATTTATTGGTTGATAAGATTTCTTAGGATGACAATAAGGCATCCCTATATCTTGTGTCTTGTTTTTGAAACCTTCATCTTTTGATACCTTTGGTGATTTATTGGTTGATAAGATTTCAATATAAGCATCCTTCGAATTTTTGATATCGATTGGATCTGTATTGGTTCCTTACGCTAAAGTTTGGATTTCTACATTCGATGTCTTTTGTATTCCAATGGGGTTAGTCATTATTTTTTTATTGATCATTGATTCCTTGTTGGTAAATTGCTCCAGTGTTTCTTGTTGCGACTTCTTTTCACTTTTTAACTTGTTAACATATGCGATCAAGCTTTGACTATCTTGCAATGTTATCTTCTTCTTCTTATAGGAGAATGTTTAAAACTTCGTGGTTAAGATGAAAGTCCCCAATGTTTCCATCCATGATGAACCCAGAATCATGTCACCGTCATCTTTCCACAAGGATTTAACGTTGAGTTGCGATATGAAAATATAATCGCCAATTCTTAGTTGTAAATCATTTATTTCATATCGTGTCTTGCTCTACAAGTCTATCTTTTCGTTTATATTGACTTGGGAATCAATAGCAAGTTAGCGAATTTGGTGCTAACATAATTATTATGTTCCGAAGGAGCAATAGAAATAGTAATGTCTTTCCCTTCAATTGTCCCTTTATTTTAAATAGCACCGAAACATAATTTTTTGAGGTCCTAGGAAATTTTCCTTCGTTCTCATCACTGTAGAAAAATCAGACCCCAACCCGGGTTTCAAGTCTCAATGAGACACATCATAGTTTAATGCCCAACCCACATTGCATTTTCTGCTGCAAATTAGTTAGCATAAAATAAATAACTCATAAATAAATGCACACCCAAAAATAACTCATAGTTAGCATAAAATAAATGCACACCCAAAGATATAGACACACAGATTTTTGGTCAAAACAAGACCCTGGAAAAATCCGCAAGGTGAAAACCAGCGAGAGAGGGGATTTTATTATTTTCTGAGCTGAGAGAAATATTGTCTTTTACAGCAGAATAATTATCAGCAAAATACACAAACTTATCTCAAGAATGTGCCTAGCAACTTCCTTGAAAACAGAGCCAAACTTCCTTGAAATTCGTGCCCAGAAAATCAGAACTGTATGGCCCTCGTTTTCTGTGCCTTTGGCTGTACAAACTGTATGGATTCTTGTCCAGAAATTCATGCCCAGTATGCTGTCTTGATTTCTGTGTCAAAGCTGCTATATGGCAGCCTTGAAACTCGTGCCAAACAGCCCCAGAAATCTGCTGTACGGTGTCCTCGAATTTGGTGCATACAACTGCTGTACGGCCTCACCAAATTCTGTACTGTATGGCCCTCGTACTAGCTGTATCTTCTGCCTCGATTTTTGTGCCATAAGCTTGCCTTGGAATGCATGCCAATTTCAGCAAGTTGCCTCTCTTCTCTGGTTCGACTTCTCTCTCATTCACTCTCCAAAACTCATGAAGAATGCCAAATGAATGGTGCCTCAATCCCTAAGTCGTCTCAATGAGGGAAGATGAAGTCTCATGATCCAACGGTGGAGATTTGATTAGATCAATGGTGGTAATTAAAAGTCTCTTTAGTCACCTGCTTCATGAAATTTTCCTAAAGTCACTTTTAATTTTATCTCTCATAAATTTAATTCACTAGGGACCACATTGGACACTTTGTCACCCCTAGGCACCTAAGTTGTGAGAAACACTTGTCCTTGGTACTTTTTAATCATTTAACAATCACAAGACTTCATTTTGTTTTTGTCAAAACTTCTATCAAAGAATAATATCATTATGAAAATTTATGTCTTCTTCGATAGTAAGTGGGTGCACAAAGTGTGAGGAACCCCCTTCTTCAATGTGAAGTTGGATACTTGCTTACTATACTTAAAACATGTTAAAATTTTGGTATGCTTGTTTAACCATAGACAATGTCACATCATTGTCACCCAACCATAGGCATTCACTATGCCACCCCCGAGCACACTAACCTTTTTTTAGATAGAATGATTCTGGCAAGTCCACACTAGAACCAACAGATAAACCCTAACCAGAAACACCACTACTGCAACAACAACACAATACCAAGAGAACATACCTCTACTAATAGAAGCGTACCTTTACCAAGAGAAACACACAAGAGAGATACCAGAAAGACTGAGATTACACCACGACAACTGCTGCACCACCCTCTCCAGACTTGCGCCCTCCTTCTGTTGAGTGAGAGTATGTACAAATGAGGAGTGTCTAGCCCCTATTTATACTAGTCTACCAAGGTGTCTTTTCATGTGGGGCCAACCTCACTTTCTGGAGCCTTTTAATACTTTATTATTATTCTCTTAGGGCCGACTTTTCTTCTAGGGTTTTCACACATCTGTTTAATGGTTCTCTTACTTCCAGAATATTCTATTCTAAGTACAAAGGTTACACTTAGAGGTTAATACCTCTTGCAACTACCAAAACATCAACACTCCCTCTTAGCTAGGGAGGTATTAACTGAGATGTTCTTCATGTAATGGTCTCAAACACATCCATCCATCTCACATGGCATGGGCAAGACTCACATGGTCTTGCAGACCAATCTATAGGTAGCATCACCATATCCACACAAGCTATCTCATGATCAAACAGATCATGTAACAAGTATCATGGCCAAACAGGCCATCTCATGATCAAACAGATCATGTAACAAGTAGCATGGCCAAACAGACCATCTCATGATCAAACAGATCATGTAACAAGTATCACCATCATAGCCACATAGGCTTTGTCATAGTCACACATACAAAATATCTGATGGTCATGTCACCGTCATGCATCTGGTGTCTCATCAACCTTCCGGGCTTTATGTCATCACAGGGCTTCAACTCGCCAACTCACACAAAATATGACATCTAGTTCATAAAGAACTAGTAACTCGTCAGCTCACACAGAATTTGACATTACAATAAGTTCTGTAGCCACACACAGCATGCATCCAGAGTAGTAACCAGCATAAACCGAACCCCACTAGTTGGCACAATAGTCATGATGGGACTTTCTTCTGGTCCACAATAACCAGGCACTAGATCTACAGTCATAGAAACAACCATCTCATGTAGAACTAGGTAACAGGGTGACTAAGTCTCATATGGAGTCTTACCAGCTCACACGGACAGAGTGCTCACATGAATAAGTCCTCAAGGGGCTAAATCTCATGTGGTATTTCATAGGCTGCGCTCTCATATGAATAAGTCCCACTGGTTGGCACACTAGTGTAACATGCGTACCTGACTATTTCACTGGAGTAACATCTCAGCGTACCAGACTATTTCACTGGAGTAGCAACATCTCAGCGTGCCAGGCTATTTCACTGGAGTAGCTATGCATACCAGACTATTTCACTAGAGTAGCAATATCTCAGTGTACCAGACTATTTCATTGGAGTAGCTATGTGTACCAGACAATTTCACTGGAGTAGCAATATCTCAGCGTACCAGACTATTTCACTGGAGTAGCTATGCGTACCAGACTATTTCACTGGAGTAGCAATATCTCAGCGTACTAGACTATTTCACATGAGTAGCTATGCGTACTAGACTATTTCACTGGAGTAGAAATATCTCAACGTACCAGACTATTTCACTGGAGGAGCAATATACCAGACTATTTCATTGGAGTACCTGCGTACCAGACTATTTCACTAGAGTAGCAGACCTGCGTACCATACCGTTTCACTGGAGCAGTAGACGTCCAACACACTAGGTTGGCCTTCTAGCTATCTCGGAGGCACGCTCTCCCCGAAGGATCTGAATGAAGCCTCCAACCACACAAATCGGTTGGGCCTCCATAGCTAGGAAAACATGCTCTCCCCGAAGGATCTGCGTACACATCATCCTGACTGGTGCAACAGTCAGTGCCCAGGCATGACAACCTGCTGTCCACACTATACCATGCTGCTATCTGGAGTCGCATTTATAACACATCATACCCTATCACAAGGGTGCGTCCTTCTAGACCACACCAAGCTTATCCCTGAAGTACTCAAACTTCACTCTTGACAGAGGCTTGGTCAACACATCAACTACCCAATCATACATAGGCACATACTGGAGCTTCACTGCTCCTCTCTGCACCATATCCTTGATATAGTGATACCTGATCTCGATATGCTTTGACTTGTCATGAAACATTGGGTTCTCCGACAACTTCACACAACTCTGGTTGTCGCATCAGATGCAAGTCACCTCTAACTCAAGATCAAACACATCAACTAGCAACTTCCGAAGCCACACTGCTTCATTGCTAGCTGAACATGCTGCTATGTACTCTACCTTAGTTGTACTGAGCGCTACATTGGACTGCTTTCTACTGAACCATGAGATCATACTCGATCCCAAATTGAAACAAAATCCAGATGTACTCTTCCGGTCTGCAACAATACTGGCCCAATCTAAATCTGTTTACCCATGAAGTCTAATCTCACAATTCGCATCATACCTGAGTCCATAATCCACTGTACCCTTCAGATACCTCAACACATGTTTTGCCGCAACCAAGTGAACACGTCTTGACTCAACCATATACTGACTCAATGTGTTCATCGCAAAGCATATATCCGGTCTCGTGTTTGTCAGGTACATCAATGAACCAACCAAGTGTCTATACATGGTGGCGTCCACCGTCTCTGAAGAAGTATCACTCAATAACTTCATATTCGTCATCATGGCTTTACAATCCATCATTCCAAATTTCTTCAGAGTCTCTACAATATATTTTACTTGTCACAGGAAAATCTCATCCGGTTTCTACCACACCTCTAGACCCAAGAAATAATGCATCATACCTAGGTCTTTCATCTCGAACTCTGATGCAAGCTTTCTCTTGCACTCAACGATGAGTTTCTCGTTCCTTGTTAGAAATGTTGATTTGTGTACCTTGGGAGGTGTTCCCCATGTGTTTTCCCTCCTT
>CBVK0100286704.1:0-22238 GCA_900067695.1 Picea abies
CAGGATTAGGGCCTTGGATTAGGTTGGAGAGGAAACTCTTCAAGGCCATTAAAATCAAACATTGGAGTTTGAGTTGGGGAGTGTCCAAGTCCAGTATCGTGAAATTTATCTGGGACCCCCCTCTAACACAAGGGATAAACACGAAGTCGCGTGAAGAAAGGTAGTGGAGATAACCCCTCCAAAGCTGGACCAATCGTAGTGGAGAACACATATAGAGGGCTTGTTTTGGGATTCCGTCGATTGCATTTGCCACGGGGCTTCGTGCGTCTCAAATCCATTCAAGTTCCTCAGTTATCTTCCAAATCACTTTCTTTCGATATCCTTGACAGGTTTCGGGCTCGATACTCTGCTCATTGCGGTCTACTCGACTTTCGACTGTACCCGCCTGGTGACTGTTCGTGCGCTGGCAACCTAGTTTCCTATCTTTTTTAAGGACATACGTAGGTGACTGCGGGGGTATATCGTGGTACCTAGGACATACATTGGGCCATGCTTTGTAGAGTATACCTGGAGGGTGCTTCCATTTCGAGTTGCACTTGCACCGGTAAGTTTCTCTAGTGTTGGTTGTTGTAACTGTTCTTCCAATTAATTCAGTGTTTGCTTGTCTTATATTATAGGGACTTTTCTAGTGTGTGTTACTTTTTAATGATGAGAATTCCCTAGATTCTTTGATCTTCTCACACAGTGGAGGATCATGATCTTCATCGGTCACGAAGGCTTCTTGGCCTGCAACCGGTTACATTGGAGCCACCCCCACCACCACTAAGGCGAAAGCTATACCAACAAGGGTCTTTTGAAGTGACTGGGTCACAAGAAATTGTGCCTGACCAACATCCAGAGGAATCGACTGTTTTATACCTTAGAGTGAAAGCTTTTGGTCTGGTTGAAACCTCCACCACTGATATTTCGGCACCCATCATTGTACTGATTCATCCTTACGAGTGCCAAACAGTGTCGTACACAACAATGGAAACAAATGTTGTTACTCCTTCTGGAAATTCTTCAATTCCCACTACAGTTGTCACCACAGGAGCATTTCCACCTCCTAACCCACCATCACCGGTCCAAGCCACCATGGTCTGAACCACATCTACATCACACAGTGGTCTGATCCCGTCTCTGGCGGTGGCCACAAACCCTTTCACTCCAAGTGCGACAGGCCCTCCGTTCTCATACAGGATGCCTAGTTAAGGTACAAGTCTTGTACTTTCCTACTCCACTTCACAGAACTCAGGTCTGGGGGTAGGGAGCTCTAATGCTCCTCTGCAAGGTCACATGAGGGGAACTCCTGCTCCTTTTAACTCTTTCCCTTACGTGGGAGGTCATATACCTCCTTCATCCCCTTCACTCGGTGGCTCACATCAGCAATCCGTCAGGAAACCTACACACCATAGTTTATTTGGAGCGGGGAGTCAAGGACCACCTTCGCATGATATGCTGGTAGGTTTGACACTGTTTTCTTTGTTCGGTGCATTTGGTAACAATGTGTTCTTGTTAGTTGCTTTCCCGACTTGGGGCAATCCCGGTTTCAGACAATCTATTCCTATGCAGGGTACTATTCCTGCACAAGGGGCACACCTAGGAACTTCTTCCGCATCAGGGCCTTGGAATTCTTGGCAGGGATTCATTCCCTCATCCGAAATGTTGATCCGGGGTAATTATTTCCAAAATCAATGGAACCCTGGACAAAGCACTATGCCTATCCCCACGGGACCAACATGGGGCAATCCTTCCCAAAGTCCTTCGAATGTAATCCATGCCCAACCATCTATGTCCTATTTTGGAAATCAGTCGATGATGTCTCCTCACACGCAAAATCCATATGCTGGCCATGTCCATGGTTTTTACCAGAACCCAGGCAAGCAACCAAACTTTTCTTGGCAATCTGGTGCCAGTCAAACTCTAGGCCCCTTTTTCCGAGGTTATCACCAACAACCCAAACTACCCTTCCTAGCAACCTTGCATTTGCCAGACTTGACAAGGTTGTTGAATGACCCTATCTGTCACGATCCGCGTTGGCCTCCTATGCTGATGAATTTGCCTTCGGACATCCCAAAGTTCGAATCCAAGCCTAACGAAGATCCAGGAGATCATGTGACTACCTTTCATCTTTGGTGCTCATCTAACTCGTTGAAATATGACTCCATACAACTACGATTGTTTCAATGTGCTCTCATTGGGAGTGCCGCAAAATGGTACATTGAGCTCAATCACTCAAGATACTCTTCCTTCGGCGAACTGGCGATGGCTTTCCTTAACCATTTCCATTTTCCTATGAGATACGACGCTGGAATGGAATTGTTGGCCAATTTATCACAAACAAAAGCGGACCATATCTCTGATCACATTCAAGAATGGAGACGCAGAAAGAGTTTAATTAAGGTACCAGTCCCACCAGCATTCCTTCTCGAGTGGTTTCTTAATTCATTGGTCCCACAGTTGTCCAAAGACATCGTGACGTTGGGAGTATTTTCTAAAGAAGATGCCATCATGAGAGCTCAACAACTTGAGCTAATCTATTCTCAGTTCGGGTTATTATACGAGATCTTTCTAGATGCACCACACTCAATACTTGATAACACCTGACAGAGAGTTGGACCACATGCCGATGGTATTGTTGGTTCAGCAAAAACAAATCCCACTAAGCAATTGACGAAGCAGTTGCAGCAGTTGCCTATACAACACATAGCGACCAACCAAACTACTGCTTTGGCTACTCCCCCTACCAAAACGTCGGATGTACACAGAGTGCAATCGACTAATCCAAAGGCCACCCAACAGCCTGAAGGAAAGAAAAAACAATGAAGGAAGGGTAAGGGGGATAAGAAACCCATCAATAATGCTGGCAGGGGAAATACTGAGAAACGAAAGGCGAGCTATCCATGCAACCTGTGTTTGGAAGACCACCCGACCCACCTTTGTCCTTGGCTTGCAGAGGCCCAAAAATGTGTGACATAGCAAGATCCTGTTGTGTTAACCAATCCATTCCAACATGGGCAAAATCTAACACAGGCCTCTACAAGCACGGAAGGGGGCAGCCAAGGACCCTCTCCGCCTGTGAGCAACCCCGCATCTGCGAACGTATATATGGTGAGGGGTGATGCTTTTATATCGACTAGAGTGCATGACTATAGTAAACCAAGCACTTCTGAGAAGGGTAAAGAAGCTGAACTCCCATCTCTTCCTCTACAGATTGAGAAGATGTTGGGTGAAATGATGACACGCATCCCCAAAGGTGCGTTTAAAAAATATTCTCACAACCCAAATGCAAGGGCTGCCCATAACTATTCTGTGGTGGAAGATTTATCACAAACCCCTTGTGCGATGTCTTCTTTGGAGGTCCTCCAAAGTTTCCCTTCCCAGAGGAAAGCCTTGTTAAACGCTTTAGGATCTACCGAGACTTGTAATCCAGGTACAATCATGCTGGATATAACCAACTTAAAACCTCATCTTCCTTACCACGTAGCGTTTCAGATAGTAGTGGCTTATCCCACGAAAAAATTTACTCAGAATATCTTCCGCACGGTGGTTGATGAGGGCACCTCGACATGCATTATGTCATTGGCATGTTGGAAGGCTGTTGGCCAGCCCGTTTTGTCTCTGTCACCTACTCTCCTCACCGCTTTTGACAGTCATTCGTTCCAACCACATGGTATCATTCCTTCTTTCCCCATGTATTTAGGAGGGAATTGTGTGTGTCGAGGTAGAGGTAGTCAATGTGCCCCTCGAATATAACCTCTTGTTAGGAAGGAGTTGGACATATGCCATGCAAGTTGTGGTTGCTACCATTTTCCAGGTCTTGTTGTTTCCACACGAGGGCCGGATAGTGACCATCGATCAATTGTCTTTCTCCAGAATTTACCCTTCATTGGGGGCATCCATGGTCCCGATGATTGATAATCCTCAACCAGGTGTAGTCAATGTATGGGTTGGTTTGTGCCCATCTTTGATGGGTACCTTCGATTAACCGCCCCCTCAAGGTGATATCAAGTTTATATCCAATCACCATAAGGTTGAGATTTTTCAAGTTTCGTCGTTCTGCACAACTTACTTCGACGATCTGTGGATACTTCCTTTCCCATCGGTCATGATGGATAGGACAGGGCACCTAGGCATGTCCATGCCCTTGTCCACAGCTGAAGTAGCGTACTATTTAGTCCAACAAACTTTAGCCAACACTGATCCAACTCCTGCACAAGAGTTTGATCCACTTCTAGAGCCTATTTGGGCTCAGGGTTCTCTTGCTGACACCGATTCATTAGACTTAGTCTTGCCCTTTGATGAAGCTATAATTGAGGCAATGACTAGTCCGGACAAACCCTGGGAAGATCTTCATCACATATCATAATTCCTCCCAGAGTTAAGTAGAATCGAAGTTGGAGAATTCACCTTGACTATGACGGGAGATAGGTCTTGTCCTATTAATCCCTTAGCTACACACGAGGTTTATGCTGAGGGTAATATGGAAACTATCGTTGAAACCTTACTGATCAATATCTCCCGAACCCCTAGCATCATAGACAATGTTTTCTTCAGAGCATACTGCTCCCCTGAGGAGATACCCGACATCAACCCACAAAGTGTCAATCATGAGCTAACTTTGTTTTTTTTCAAGCTCGCTTTGAGATCCGAAAGCAACATCCGACGAGACTGCATTTATGATTTTCGATCTCGTCTAGATTAACTGAGAAAAGTAACCTCTATGGGTCTTCTTTTAAGCCCTTTTTAGACCCTCTAAACATGAAAATATTGTCGAGCGATCTTGTGGCCTTTCACGCTCGTTAAACTGAAATTTGAAGTCACATCTATCTGGCGGTAGTTTACCCCTTTTTTGGTCTAGACGGTCAACTGTACGAACAAAAGTATACTCTATGGAACTTCAGTTCTCTAGAAGAGTAACCTTAGGTATAATTTTATCCCTTTTTCAGGTCTGAGGGACTAAACTTATGAAAAGGGAACCCCCTCGGAGTCCATAGTTAAGCTCTTTTCAGACTCCCTAAAATTGAAAAGATCGTCGAGTGACCTTATTCTTTCACACTCGTTAAACTGGTCCAGAAGAACATTCCTGATGGAGTCCATAGTTAAGCTTTTTTCAGACTCCTTAAAAATGAAAAAATGGCTGAGTGATCTTGTCTTTCTCACACTTGTTAAAATGGTTTTGAATAGATGTCTTGTTGGTGCTAATTCACCCCTTTTTCGAACCGACTAGACTATCTTCGAAAAAGGTACCCCAATGGAGTCTCCTTTTACGTTTTTTCAGACTCTCTAAATATGAAAAACCACTGAGCTTACCTTCTCTGGGCTTGTTAAACTTGCATCGAAGGACGTTACCATTGTGTGTTTTGTTAACCGTGTTTGCATACCTGCGTCTTTGGTCTAAATTCCAGCTCCATGTTTCTCCCAACTGAACCATCTAAAGCATACCTTATACGCAATCCTTGTAGAAATTTGCCTCTGCGTCTTAAGACCTTTGGCCCTCGGAGGATTTTTCCCAAGTATCATTATTCTGAACATCAGTCTTGTCCTTGCGCCTTGAACTTGTATGTTTGTAACACTCGTTCCTCCATTGTAACGAAACATTCTTTTATTCATTTTCCAAAATTATTGAAAAAGACAAAAAAAATCAAATATACCCCAAAAAGAGGAAGGGAAAAGTATTTTCTTTATTGGCAGCATAATGAGTCGCCCTTGGATAAAGCACATTTGTCAGTTTGTTCATCAAACTATGGGATGCAATACGACCTTAGGAATTTGTTCTCGCTACATAGAGTTGTGTCCTCCATTTGGTTATTCTTCCAAACATATGGAGAGTTTGCATTGCCTCCTGCTTCGTAAACTTATGATTAATTCCATGCTGCCTAAGTCTCATCATTTTTCGTGCTGTTGTCCAATGGAAGTTTCTACCATGCCTGAGTCGGCCCCTCTACAATTTTTCTCTTTCCCTCATACCGGGCCATCCTGAATGTCCAATCAAGTCCTTGTTAAAAATCAATGAAGCCTTCAGTCTGATCATCAAGATTCTCTAGTCCATGATAAACAAGTCGTCGAAGACCTCTGGGTAGTGAAGTCATACACTCGTATTACACTCCTACCCGATTTTTGAAGATTTTGAAGTTGTTGCTTGAGCTCTGAAGCCCTCATCTCCAGCCATCAAGCCTTATCATCTTCTATGAAGATGGATACTCTACATGTATATCTTTTTGATTTCGAGATGTAGCTCCGCTGTGTACTGTTCGCGGCTACACTTTATATAGTTATATGACATGGATCTACCGTGTATTTGATTGGTAGCCACGTGTTTATTCTATCCTGAGCATGGGTATGCCTGCCTCGGTGAGACATTTGTTATTTTGCAGACGACGCCTCCCGATTCCTGGTTCCTTGGCTCACTTGTTTGGCACATCAGTAAAGATTGGTAATGTATTTCGTCCATCAGATGCTCTTCTGACCTCACACATTAGGGGGCATTTGATATAACCCTAATTTTCACCATACATGCTCACCTGGCATTAGGCCATCTCAGATTCCATCTTTGACAAAACATTACTGATTAACTCTTCTAAAAACTCCATTTTTAAAAGTCCACACTAGCTGACCCACTATAGCCCACGTGGATCTATAGTGTCCACACTAGATGGCCCACTACAGCTTGCGTGGACCTTCAGAAACACGAAAAAAGGAAAGTTACCGATGGAACACACAACTTTGGGTGAGTTAACTGAATCTTTCGGTCATGCATGGCCGAGGGTTCGCCCAAATACCTAGCTTCTTCTAGCCTATAAAAGAAGGGTTAGGAGTCCTATTTGGATGAGGAGAATAAGAGTAAAGAAACTTTTCCCAATTGCACATTCCCATTGTCCCAACCCTTTAGCCATCCTTGTGCAAAGAGAGATACAAAGAAAAGAATTTGGAGGATAGTTGAAGAGGAGCCCAGGATCAAGATTCGTGGAGCAGTGGCCGGTCTCGACATTGTAAGTTGATTCATTAAAGTTAATAATAAAGAAATGCTTTTCCCATCCCACTATATGAGTTCTTCATAGTTTAGTAAATATATGTTTGAATCTCTAACCCATTAGTCTGTAGGTAAAATGCAAGTGTAGTTTGTTGCTTGTTTTGTATGCAGGTCAGCCTTGGGAGGAGAGTTTCTAACACGCGATCAAGCGTGAAGAAGGATCGACATCGAACATTTGGAACAAGGTATGCTGGTCTAACCATGTATTTGCTGAAAAGAAATGGGGATTAAGTCTGGGATGAAGGTAGAAAGTTTTTTTCTTTTGGTCATATTTGCATGCATAATATAACCCTATTTGCTAGTCCATAGGGGGATTTCCCACCACAACACTCCTTCAATTTCTGTAATTTGAATATTTCATGGGGCATCTTCATCTGGCGCTTCCTCTTCAACATGATAGGATGAAATTAGTTATTTGACTATCTGTCTGTTCTGTTGTTGATATTCTGTCATGAGTTCAACTTTTGATTCATCAATAAATATTACACCTTTTATTTTCTTTAGATCTAAATCAATGTTGGGGTTCCCATGTTCAAATGAGAAAGTTACTACAAAATTATACTGTAATGTTGTCCATTCTGTAGTGTTTATGCGCATCTCCTGGTCTACATATCAGTTTTAATAGATTCCTTCCAGTGTGTGGATAAAGTGATGAGGCCATTCTTCTGGTGGTGTCATCCTCCATTGTGTTATGCACTGTTCCAAGTGTTCTGTTGGTGTTCCTTTCCCATCATACCTCTGCATTTTATTGTTGCCTTGTTCTACGTCAAATCTAATGTGTAGTAATCATTTACATTGGTACTAGTCCTGGATTTTTTCTTTGTGCACACCCCACCATATTATAGGTGTAGCCTTGAGTAAAATATCTAGGGTGAAGAGCCTCTAATTCTGTAATACCTCCTCTTCATACTTTGTCATAAACTCCTCTAAGTCATTTACCATATGAAATCTGGGAATTTCTCTTATCTTTGTACCAACCCATCTTACTGGGCGGTCTATTCTTGCACACCTTCTTGTGGAAACTTCATGTAGTCGATGTTGCCAATTCTCTTATCATGTGATTTTGATTCTTGCACATGATGTGATTCTTATGCAGCTAAGTACCCCATTTGCAGTTGGGTTAACATAATCTTCTTCATGTGTGGTGGTTCTATACAATTGGTTTATTTCCTCCAGATCTAAACAGGTGGGTTCTACAAACCTTTCTCCCTCTGAAGGGTCTAATGGTGCAATGACTCTATATTCACATGATTCAAATGTCATTTTTATTGTCTTCAAATTGATTATGGCTTAGTTTTCAAATGCCCAATCCAATCCAAGAAATGTTGGATATGGTGTTGTGCCATCTACTATCTCTATTACTTCAAAGTCTTTCTTAGTGCGCACTCCATCCAAATCTATTGTCACACCTTTAAGCCTTCCAATTGGTAGAACTCTGTGTTGATTTGCTAATTTAAACTGGACAGGTGAATAGCTTAATGTGGGTTCTCCCATACATGACCATGTCTTCTTAGGTAAAAAATTTACTTCCAAGCCTAAGTCCAATATAATATCCCCCATATTTAAATCCCCAATGTTAACATTCATTTTGAATTCCTTGCTTGTCCTCCTTCTGGTATGGAGGTGATTGACTATTTTATGCTCTAACTTCCCTTCTACCTCTGTGTTACATCTTTATAGAATATTTTTCAAAACCCTAATAGATGATGGATCATTCTGTAGCTTAACACAGGATTGTAGAAAAGTCTTTATGGTACTTACTTTCTCTACAAGTTGTACTTCACTAGAGTGGTCCATTGATGAAGGCATATTGTACATTGGTACATTCTAAGTATGTTGTGTAGCTAATGTTGATGCAACATGTTTCTTTAGAAACTCCTGTATGGCCTCCTTAAATGTCTCTTTTTCTTTCTGCGCATCAAACTGCTTCTATGTTTCAGTCTTTTTCTTCACCCATTGGTGTTGTGTTGGCTCTTTTCTTACTACGTCAAGTCCTTTCTTAGCTCCTCCTCACATGGTTATGTTGATGTTTCTTAAATCATACCTGTCTTCTACAGAGATCCACTGGACATTCTGGTTCCTATTTTCTTGGATCTTCCCCAAGAGTGTTGGACATTCCTTTGTATCATGGTCTTCTGCGTGACAATACATACATGTTGCTGGTGGAAGTGGAAATTCCCTTGCATAATGTTCTGATTTTTGGAATTTGTGGCACACTATTGGACCTCTACCTCTTCCAAATACCGCTCGACCTCATCCTCCACCTCTGTATCTAGTTCGATCTCCTCGCGGCATGTTGTACTGAGGTACATGGTTATACTATGTGGGGTTATACTATGGATGCACAATATTATATTACTGCTACACATTTTTGTATGGAGGTGATACCTAGTTGAACTGAGGTGCAGCTTTCCTTGTCATCATTTTTGCTTGCACCCTATAAGTATTTGAAGTTCTTTCTCACATTAGTTCCATTTTCCTACAATGTTTATCATCATGACCCACTAACTTGAAAAAATTGTAGTATGAACGTTTGGGTACTTTCTAATAATTTTGAATCATGGGACAATGATATGGATCATGCCCATGCATTTTACAAATCTCACACCACAGTCCTCTTGCTAGAAAATAATTTGGTACTCTTGTTTCCATGTACTGCATGAAAGTTGGACATTCATTCTTATGGTGTCTTTCTGTCTTGCATGTGGTACACCAAATGACTTCTCTTTTCTCTTTTCCCTTATGTTGGTTAAGATGAAATGTTATATTCTTCACATCCTCCTTCAGCTCCTCTATTGTTGGATCTGTATTCTAATACTGGTTCTCTTCTAGTTGTAAGGATACCTACAGAGCCTATGCCTAAGTTTGGAACTTATGTTGTCTCAATGGGTATTTCAAATGTGGTAACAGTGAGTTCACAAATAAGTACCTATATTGCATGCTATTCATTACATACTTTAACTTTCCTTTGAGACACTTAAAACTATGATCAATATCCCAAACAGACTCACCTAATTTATGCATGATTTCAATCATTTCATTCATGTACTTATATTCTGAGCTAGGCTTCTGAAATTCATTGATCAATAGTTTCTTCACATATGCAATAGTCCTTGTTACTCCTGGTGGACTATTTACAACTAAACTTATGTACCAATCTAGTGCACGGTCTCTTAGCGTGATAGCTAACTTTGCAAGTTTTGTATCCCCATATGTGATGTGTTTTTCTTCCCAGTTCTTCTCACAAATGAATAAATGCTTTTCAGGGTCCTCAGATGCCTCTCCCCAAAATTCTAGTAACTTGATTGTGGGATCATGTCTTGCCATCCTGAACTGTGTTGAACTACTACCTCCGCACGATGTAGATATTTGACTACTAATTTCTAAACTAGCTCCTCCAGTTGTTGCTCCTTGTTTAGATGTGTTTCCTGTGGTCCCTCTTCCACTAAAATTTGGTTGTCTAAATGGTGGTATTATTTCTGGTGTACTAGTGGCACATGGGGTTATGGGTTCCACACTAACATTTATCTGGATTGGAGTTCTACCTTTTGTTCTTTCCTTTGGACCGTCTGTCTTCCTTTCATATGTTGCGTGCATTATTTCCTCAATTTCCTCCACATCCTGGAGATCCTCTACCTCTTCCTCATCACTTTCCAAGCCCTCTCTATCAGTTATGTCTATCTTCTTATTATTCATCTTATATTGGTAGCGTACTCCACTGCGCGTCTTTCCAACAGATGCCATTATCTGCTTTATTTGGTCTTCCTCCATCATGATTGGGTCCATGGCCTCCTTCTTGTTTCCCTTATCCATCTCTTCCTCCATTTCTTCACTTCTTGTCAGTGCTTCCCCCCTTCCCCCATGCACGTAGGGAAGTTTAGTTGTCTGATTCCATGGTCATCACATCGTTGTTATACAATAAAATATTGGTTGAAGTGTACAATGATATGATATAACTACCTCTGGGTCCTTTTAGAAAATCCTTCTTTGATGCACCGTAATACTTCATAGTATCTACTACAAATTTGGTGATAAATCTTGCAAATATATTGTCTAACCAAAAATCTACTACGTGCGTAAATTTGTTGTAACTATGCGATCTCCATAGGATTCCACTCCACCTGTCTGATTCGATTTGTAGGGTGGTTGTATTTTAACCTCAATATCAACTCCTGTAGTACATGTGTGAAATCACAAAAAAATGCCTCATGCAAGTCACTAAACACACATTTTATCCAAATATTTTCATGGTGTTGTCTTAGGGTTTTTGTTATCCTTTTGCACAAAATCAAGTTCCTTTGTTTTCAAACATCTTTCAATCTCCACCTTCATTGGATTCCATGGACTTAACATTCCTTTTTATACCTTCATTCTCCACATGCTTCTTATACAGACCCCGTCCACTCAATCCCATGCAGTTCCAGCCGACAACATAACCATTGTTTGGTTAGACTTCTTTCTCTTCTACTTCTTGGGATGACCCAGGTTCATATCTCAACGGGTTTCCAACAAAACCCTATAAAACTATCGACCCTCTTGGTAAAAAAAAAGGCAACACAACACAAAGAGTGCACTACACAGTCTCACCCAAGATAGTTCTATGGATGACTGCAAAGCTCAAGTGCTTGCAATCTAGGAAGGAGTGGGGATATGGGATTTACTTGATCTTCTTCATGACTTAAATTGATTATTCCTTCTATTATTCCTAAGATTCATTCATTATTTTAATCCATGTATGCATTCTAACATATTCATATTAACCATTCATTCATTCATAAAATAATCACTGAAAGAAGTAAACATGCAATAAACATTATAGATAAAACATGTTTTACCATGGTTCACCCCCTCCTGGTCTACGTCCACAAAGATCTGGCTTTTCTACTCTTTATTAGGTTTTCTGTAAAATATGGTGTTGCACAAACTACATCTCCAATCATACAATCATGAAAAGGTTCAATAACTTCAGTGAGGCGGACTAGATCACACCAAGCTCTTCATCTTGTGATCTAACCCTCAAAATCTGACCTACTTGGCTCTTCTACAGCTCAACAACTTACAAAAATATTAGAACTACAATAGTCGAATTGGAATAGTATCTGAACTGAACATAAATCCGAAGAGAAAAAACCAGAACCAGAACGCCAACCTAGATCTCCTAGGTTCTTATTTATACTATTTTACAACTTATTAGTCGTTACAATCTCTTACCAAAACCCTAACCCTAGCATGGTTAGGTTTACCTACCTGTGTGCCTTGCATGCTTTCCTTCTTTGCATGTAGTGTTTCTTTGCACGTGTTGCTTTTCCTGCTAGTTGTTCTTCCTTAAGTTGGATCCTGTAAATCAGGGGGTTGGAGCCTCCTTCCAGTTGGTGCTGGATAATTTAGGGAGTTGTAGCTTCCTTCAGGTTGGAGCTTGTAAATAGGGGGTTTGTGTATCATTCCAGTTGGTGCTAGAGAATCTTGGAAGTTGGTGCTTCCTTTGGATGTAATATATATATATATATATATATATATATATATTAAAAAATGTTTCGTGGTTTTCTCCCATTTGGGTTTCCATGTAAAACTCTTATGTATTACGTATCTACGATTATATGTTGATGATATCTTAAATGCAATTAGATGTGATAAATTGTTGGATGGTTACATGTTATAATTAAAAATTGTAAAAATTGCTCAATAATGATTCACCCTCGTCTCAGTATTGGTGAATATTCCAACAAATATCCCACATCCACATATTTATTTACAACTTTCTAAAATTATTTCCCTATAAGCAAAATATTTTTATGTAAAAATTCATAGAGATTCTTGGAAATATTTCTAGGGACCATACCTTTGTGTTACATTTCACCTTTGGTGCATCATGGGGGTAAAATGGAGACACTTGAAAAGTAAACAAAAAGGAGCCACCTCTACACAAGATTCAAGAGAAGGAAATCCTTTAAATTAATAATATCCTATCAAAACCCAAATCAGATGAAACCAAAGTTATCATTTTTCATAATTTTCAAACCTGAAATGACTTATTGATTCTAGCCTTCATGAGGTTGAGGCACAATTTAAAAGTTCATGAGATCATCCTTTCCACTTGGAAATGATATATTGATATTCTTTGGCAAGTTCAATTCATTGATAAATATAAATTTCCTAGTAATGAATTAATTTCCAAGAAATTAGAGAAATAATTGACACTGTCAAAATCAATAACCTAATCCCACAACATATTTTATGTCCTCTAGTTGATACAAACATACAAAATTAGAACTTTTTTTTCAAGGAATAGATAAATCAATTAATTTAGTCATTTAGATGACTATTTTTCTCTCCCGCCCAACCTTCCCATTAATTGATAGGAAATAATTGCATTGGTTCCCCACTAATAAATCTATTGAGGAGGACTAAAGACATATTCATGTGTAAACCTTGGTTCTATCTTGGATTTCCCATCCTCCCCCAAAAAATGGCTGACTCACTTCTCAATATTCCCCCTTTTCCTCTACTGAAGCTTACAAAAATCACCAAAAGGTCTCTTGGAGTAATGAATTTTGGCCTATTTTTTCATCTCCATTCCAAACCATTTTAAATTTATCCAAATTCTCCACTGAGTTTTTCCATGTCTATTGTCATTACTCACTATTCAAATTTCATCAACAACAAGTCTACTGACAATAAGTATCACCCTATTCTTCAAAAACCATTAAATTCCATTTTCTAAATTTTGGAGTAGAATCAACCAATGTCCCTCACTAGAACTTTTATAGTCCTCTTCACTTTGGACTTACCCCTAAAATTTCACCTAGTTCTAATATTTCCTACTCCTTTTATGGATAAAATAATATTTTGGATCTAGATTTTTTTTATATCAATATATCTTTATCTTACTAACGTGGCATCCTTGTTGGAATGGCATGAGACATGCCTACTGATGTGGCATTGGTTTCCACTTGTCATCCTCTGATGTAGCCATGTCATCTCTCTTGCCTCCTCAGCTTCAATGTCAATCCTCCATGGCCTCTTCTTACCTTCTCACTTCACTTTATGACTTTATTATTATTATTTATTTTATTGTGGACCACTTGTACCCTACCATTCATTTTTTACAACTTGGCATGTTCTTGAAAGTGGGTGGGATAGGGGGTCCCACTTTGAACCTGCATCCTCCACCTACTGCATTATTCTTATTTTATGTGGTGGGAAGGGGTTCCATATCTCACAACCTTTTGGTTGTGAACATGTTCCCCATGCTAGATATTATATCAATGACTGAGATCTATTACAAGGGCATAACATTCCATTAGTTAAAATGTTCCTTGGCATCTATAACCATTTACTTCCCATGGGAAATGATTCACCCTGAAAATGGTTATGGAGCTTTGCAACCTTTCAAAATACCATTGTCATAGCCTCCATAAACTTCCATTACCTACTTGACCACCCCGCTACTGTGGACCCTACCTCGTAGCTACCACTTTCACACCTGAATCCACTTGGAAGCACCCTGATGCCTCCACATCACCTTAGTAATCCATGTCACTAGTACGGGTCCACATCTTATTTTCGACATTGTCCGAAAATTCAAAATTTATGTATATTTGTATATTTTTTCCAAATAATTTTATGGTCACTATTGGTCTTGAGATTAAAATTAAGGGTCAAAGGATAATTTCATGCATCAGTGAAGTTTAAGAGAGTGTATTTTTAAAGTGCTCTTTCTACCTTAGTTATATGAAAAAAATTCCTTAAATGCAATTAATAGTTTGACAACACAAAGGCCGTATTTCGTATCTGAGCCGAAGTTGCAATATCGAATGGTATGAGATGAAAATACAAAACTGTAAAATGAAGCAGGGCATCAATTCTTGAAGAGTCCTACTTTGTTTGCAGTAGAGGAAAAGAGATAATATAACCTTGAATAAAGTATAAAATGAAATAATCTACACATCAAGCAGGTCTTGATTTACTCACAGTAAATTCAAAGGAAAAGTTGCTTACTTAATAAGTTACTAAGACCTTGGGATTACAGTAGTTGTTGTACTAAATTGGAATCAAACATTTATCAAGGAATACATAAAGAAATGCTGAGAAATGGAAAATGAAAGAAACACATAACCCATATTTAACAAAACTTGGAATCTTTGTCTGCACTTGTATTAATACTCTATAAGGAGAGTTTTCTCTATTACAATCGGCAAGAAGCAGCATGAAATAAGTCTTTAATCTATGTATTTATACAAAATGGTCTCAACTCAAAACGGTTGGACTTCTCATAATTCTAAAAATAGTAAATATTACAACATGTAAATTTGAAAAGTTCCATTGGCCTTTTCCTCTGTCTCTTCGTCTGTTGGCAGAGATGTTTCTTCTCCTCATCCTTTAGCTTGGAAACATCTGTCATCTGATCTTGACCTGTATGAGTCGTATGCACATGTTTTCTCACTTATTTCCAGATGTGCTGAATTTCCCATATTCAACACATTGGATGCATCTACTTACTAACTATACCACCAACCCAGAATGTTCAATTGCCTCATTTGCTTAAAAAATGTATAACTTATTTTATACCTGGGGAAAACTTTCTTGTATCTTCTTTGCTCCCAAATATGTGGTCTGCAACTACATGCTTGGGCTTACTATCCATTTTTTTATTTGGATAAGATCAATTTGGTTCATTTGCTGGATGAACATCATGGCCTCTTATTTGCTTGTCCTAGAATTACATTGGTTCTTTGCTATGTCAATCTACCCCAAGGCTTCGGAGATACTATTTACTTCAACATCAAGTAGCCCTTTGTCTAGTGAAGATATTGCTTCTATACAAGCTTCGTGTACCTCTCTAGCCAATCTTTTTCTTTCGACAAGATTAGATTCCCATGCCTTCAAAATTATGTTGCCTATGGTTTTCTCAGACAGAGACAGTCGAGGAACTTCTGATACATCATATTTTGGTACTAGTAAGATAGCCTCTTGAAACTTATCTCGAGCTGCAAAGGATTCTCTTTCTTTAATGTAAATTTTATTCAGGGAAAGGTATACCACTCGGTAACAATTTTGAATGGATTCTACTTTGGAAAAAAGATCTTGTTGTGTTGATTCTAGCTTTTCCTGTACCTCCAGTGCTTGAGCTTGGAAAGATTCCAACTCTATTGTTGTACCTGCAGTCAAGTCTATCTTGGCTTGTAGTTTCTTGATCAATTCTTCCTATTGAGTGACCAATCCTCTATTGGCCTGCAAATTTTGATAGAGTTCATCAAGGTTAGCTTTCAGTTGTTGGATCTGATGTCTGTCATAGACTCTGACCTGTTCAAAATCTTTGTTCATCTTATTTCTCACATTGCGTTCCATGGTCATCATCTGGTCTTGTAATTGCCTTACTAATAGATTTCTCTATTTCAGCTGCTTCGCTAGATTTTCTACTGAACATTGATTGGCCATGGCAAAGGCACCTAATGAACCTGCCATTTCCTTAGCTAATTCTGGATCATCTAGGCCATGTCCATCATACAACATTTTGTGTCTTTTGAATGTTGCACCATCTTTTTGATGCGTTTCTCTTTTAACTATGTCCCTCCTCTTCTTGCTGAAAAAGAAGTCCGAAGGAGGCATTTTTCAAGATCCTCTATAAATATGACTTCAAAATTGGGATCTCCTCTACTTGACTGTAAAGGTGTTAATGAAAAAATGGGGCTACCTATCTCTGTGGACAGTTGTTTCTCCACTGTGTTGGTAGCCGGTTTATCTGGTGTAGATGGAGATGTATCCTATCCTTTTTTTAGAAAAGCTTCAAGATGAGATTTTTTTTGAGTACCTGGTGGGTTTGATAATGAAGTCTCCACTTCCTGCATCGAGACTTCAACATTTTTTGAAATTTCCCCAGTTCTCTGTTTGTCAGAACTTCCTGCCTCTAAATCCTGAGGTGTAGCTTCCTATGTAGACGACAGTGTTATTGGTTCTCCCTGTAATAAATTTGGAAAACTATTCTTTCTTTGGTTTTGAAAACTGTAAAAACTAGCTAGTTGATCTAGAGACAGAGTGTGGACTCTTCTCAACACTTCCTCATATGACCTGGCTCCTTTGAATATTTCATCCTATGGGGAAATTACGTGCACATACTTCTTTAAGTTTTATTGAGCCAGGTGAGTTTTTGTGACCTTCTATGGATCGTTCCTTTTAAACTCAATATTGACTAACTTGACGTCTTCTAAAGCTATAGCCTCTAATTTTGAATGGCCGATATCTAACAACGAAAACATACCAACCTAAAGAGGGAAGTTTGGCCATGTTTTTTTCTGGGCCGCTTTCAATTCTTCATTGATGCCCCCTTTCATGGTTTGATATGCCACTTCTTGGCATACCAGCCGATCTAGTAAAAAATTTGGGAGTGCATGGGAGGGAACTGATCACCCAAAAACCCTAATGTAGAAAACTTTTTTCTCAATATACCAGTCTGTTATTTTGCCTAGGTTGGCCATGATTTTATCTGAAATCCTGGGAGATGGGAAACTGTATAGGGTGACATGAATTGGCACCACTAGATAATGATATATTTCATAGAAGAAATCTCTGGCTTTGTCCTCCCAAAGTTTGGAGTGATAGAAATGGATAGGCTCAACGTTGGTTGGGGTCCAGCTCCATCTCATCAGAGGGAAAGGGGTCATAAAACAAATGGCATCCATGATGTAAGCTGACATATAGAAAGGGGCAAGTTTCCCTTTGGGCTTCATCGACTGGTACTCTGTGATTTCCTTAGCCAGATTTTCTGACAACATATTGGACCAGTTGAAAGAAAATCCCTCTGCCACTTCATGCATAATTGGTACCCATGCCAACGGGAAATGAGAGGAGTCATTTTTCCCAAATATCCTACATAACATCATAGCCACATAAATCATATGGGCATCTAATGATGCCATGGCATATATGCTATGAGTGTCGGATCTGAATTTCTTAGGGTGCCCCCACCAGTCCTTGATTAAATTAGGGTAGTTTTTTTCATATTGTGTGCACTTTGGTTTGCAAAATCCATTATGAACGCGACATTGTAATTGTATTTAAAAATGGGGGATAATTTATACATTACTTGTATATTCTCCAGTTGAAAAGACCCAACAACAACCTTATGTGAATTGCAAATGCTCCTAGTTGAAATGTCGATGTTCTCCAGGGCCCAACCTATCATGTCGTTATACAGCATGAGCCTCGGTTGCATGGCTATTTTGTGTAGCTCTGATTCAGCTATATCCTTGAGTTTAGTCGCATGATTTTTTGTTACTTCATCGCCTGAATCCTCTGGGAAATTTATCAGCTCGTTCTATATGATATCAAACACCTGTGTCCATGATTTTATAGTATCGATGACTCTCGGTGAGGTGTCTGATAGGACATATGTGTTCGGGTTTTCGCTCTCACTAGTTGCTTTAGCCATATTTTGTGGTGCCATGATATTAATGAAATCAAAACTGTGTTACCTATTACAGGAGGATGCGTGAGCTTATCAGTTGGATAAAACTTGTTATTATTCACAAATGAAAATGGAATTCAAACTCAAAAATTCATATTCACCTCAAGCACATTGATTTGCGAATACCTTTACTAACGATAAATTCATTTATTTTAATGAGAATATCTAGGTGACAATCTACAATCCATATTGAAATTATTTTAGTAGATTTGTGATTAATGTCATTAATGTTGGTGGTACGTGATCGGGGACTTGGATGAAATAGGTTTGAAATTCTCGAATCACGAGTTCATGAAGGATTAATTATGAGATAATATTGTTTAAGATATTAATTAATCATGTTTAACTTTAAATGTTTTTGGGTATTCAGACTTCGAGATTTTAATGGTAGCTCGAGATAGAATTCCCAAAAACCGAAACCGTGAAAAGATTAATTATCAGATAATCGCTTTTATCTTTAATTAACCCTGTTTAGTTTTGAAGTGTTTTGGAAGTTCAGACTTCGGAGATTTAAAGATGTGATGGATGATAAATGTATGAATCTCCGAAGTGCAAAGTTATTAATTGTCTTTTAACCGATATTAACTTAACTGATTAAAGTTTAATATTTCGATATTTTGTTGCTTCGTGGATTTGTAATTTAGCTTGTCATTATATTTCCGAAAGGCCATTCTCCGTAGTGACGTGTACAGGACGATGTCATCCTAGATGACATGTCAAGGGCAGTGGGTGCTGAGTGTTAATTAGAATTGTGTGAATCCTTAGATGAAAATCTTAGGGAAGGGCGCCACGTGTTGACTCAGGGAATATTCAAAATGTAGATGTGTACCGTGACTCGTGTCTATCAAAGGTGGGTGAAAAAATGATTACGGATAAATTTGGGTTTCGGGCTTTTTAAAGTTATGACTTGTTGAAACGCCCGAAGCACTAAGCTCTGAAGCAACCTCTCGCGACTTAACTCTTTAAGCATTTGGCGACTCCACAAATCCGAAGAGATTTAGTGTCATTTGATTAGATGGAAGACTTCATCAATAACGTATATCACACATGCCTTATTCTTATTTAACCAGGAATGAAATTTATTTAAAGTCCAAAAGTTTAGAAATATATATATGTTCCAACAGTCACCGTGAATTTTCCAGGCTCGATATTTGAAATTTGACCCCATAGCCTACTATATCGATGCCCTTACACTAATTGAACATCTGTATTTCATCCAGAATCAATAAATTCACTAATTCTAGGATTTTTTCCCCATTTCTTACGCATGTTAACTTATTATTTCATCAATTCCCTTCTATAGTAGCTTCAATACTTGCATATAAGCTCCATCAACACAAAATATACAACCGCAAACTTGAACACTTTTTTTTTCGAAATTATCCTTCTTGATAAATTTCGTTAAACACATAATAAGAAAACCATATCTCCTTCATACACAAACGGATTTCTAGCCCATACAACCCGAGTGATGTAGCCTTAAGCTTTGGTTTCTGGCCCTTATAGTCTCGATGCTGCAACCTTATCTTTGATACCACTTTCTATCATATCCTTAACCCTCTAACTAGGTTAAAATCCACATTACATAGCTTTGATAACATTTTGTAGTGTACCCAACCACCCATGTACACGATTGAGGTAGTGGGGTACACCAAATTTCATTTCCACCAACATAAAATTATGTGTTGTTAGCTTTAATACCATATCTACTTACTAATTTTCTATATATTAATTATTGCATGTAGAGATGACAAGCATGCTTATGCAAATATAATAAATCATTAAATGCTACAGATGTGTTGAGGGGTTTGGATTCCCAATTCTCAACAATAAGGATTAAACCCAAGGAGGAGGTCCAATTAGACTCGTCCTTTTTTGGTATGGAATAATCCTCTAGGTTAATGGTCAAAAAACAATTCAATGGGCTCTAAAAGTTGTTTAATTTTGTTTTTTCTATTCTTTTTACTGTTTTGTAATTTTATAGTTATTTATTGCAAAAAAGAAGTAAACTAAAGAGTTTGAAGAAACCCATGTTGAGGATAACTTATGGCGGCAGTCAATGAAAACTACATGAGACTTTAGATTCCTAAAGGAATAACTCAACTAAGAACATATTACTCATAAGATAATATCCAGGAAACAATAACTAATTAACAATAGAAAGAGATAAAATTTAATTGTGAGACATTCAGAAATAATTTCACAATATCCGAGATGACGATAGAAAAAAATTAACTACTAAAGAAAATACCAATTTACTAAGAAGAACTAATAATTCATTCAATAGAATAATATGACTCAATGGAAATTGGATGTATTACTAGTTGACTGTGATCATATTTAAACAATAACATAATAATCTAAAATAATGAATAAATTCAATGAAAATATTAGCAAACTAAAATGTCTTGATTCTAATAGAGTTATCCAAATTTATCCTTGAAATAATTTGTCGCTTCGATCCTCTTGAGATCACTCTAGAGATCAAATGCCTTTTCTAAGAGGTCAATCCCTCTCTTTATCAGATAAAACTACTCTAATTATGGAAGAAAACTAAAAACAACTTTTACAAAAGCCACGCAGATTGCTCATACGATTTGCATCTTTAGTGAACAACATTTTTTCTAAATCGGCCATGCAAAAATCCATGCATTTAGTCACATATCTAGTTGACTATAAGCTTCAATTCATGCATGCTCAATGTCATAAATATTTCCCTGATTAAATGATTCATCTTGCGGGTCTTTCTTTAGAAATCTCATGCATGCAACTTTTAATTTGATTTTTCTATTATAGACACAATAAATCCCCAACTAAGCTTTTGTTCTATCTTTAGTGATATACCACTTCTAAAATTTGAATGGGCATACACCTAGTCAACAATTCCTCTTGCTCTGCTCCCATGATTTTTTTTTTGTCAGCTAACAAAAATCTTCCAATTTGCACCATACAACCTTGGAATTCCTCTTTCCATGCTATATGATCTCCCTTGCATGTACCTATATTATAATAGATGTTAATTATGAATACAAATATCTTCTCAAAAAAATATATATCAAATAAAATAGTTCATTGATCTTAAAACACAATATTCGAGTTACTTCCCTAAGCTTGATCTCCTTTCTTTCACAAATCTGAAACAAACCATGCCAAATAAACAAACATTTATAACACAAAAAATTTAGATATTGATGATATATTTATACTGATATAGGTGTTGGACACACCTACCACACTTAGAGGGGGGGGTGAATGAGTGTGGAGCTCTTTTTCCCAAAACTTCCCTCTTGAACAAAAACTCATCAATTAGCATTCAACATTTATTCATTACCCATTGTTGTCATTTATAACCAGTTAGATGTGATCACATATCAGAAACATATATCAACAATATATCATCAACAAGTCATCACCAGAATGAACACAAAGAACACAGAATGTATGTACAATTTTCTTTTTATTACGGACTACAATCCTTGGGGTTTATCAACAACAATTGAATAGAGTACAACTCTACAAGAGCACCAGCTCTATATGCAATACTCAACTTTCATTCTTAGCACCAACTGAGATGAGAAAACAATCCTCACCGATATCAATCTATACCATAAACAAGAGCATCAACCATGCACCAACCTGTGCCAAACAACCTGTAATCAACATGTACCATAAACAAGTGCATCCAATCATGTACCAAATATATACCAATCATGTGTCAACTACTCATCAACAATGAATCATCAATATGTACCAACATCATCA
>CBVK0100286705.1:0-22238 GCA_900067695.1 Picea abies
AGAAAAGGTAAAGGCCATTATGGAGTGGCCAGTGCCGAAAAATGCCCATGAGGTGAGAAGCTTCATGGGATTAGCAGGTTATTATCGGAGATTTGTGGAAGGATTCTCAAAAATAGCGAAACTCATCACCACTTTGCAGCGCAAGGGGGTCAAGTATGAATGGACAGAAGAATGTGATAGTGCATTCATTGAGCTTAAAAGGTTACTAACTAGTGCGCCAATTCTACGAGTGTCAGATATGGAAAAGGACTTCACAGTCTGCATGGACGCCTCGAAGCAAGGGTTCGTGGTCGTGCTAATGCAGGATGGAGGAGTGATAGTTTATGCATCAAGGAAGTTGAAGAAACATGAAGAGCTATACGCGACTCATGATTTAGAGTTGGCAGCTGTAATGCTAGCTTTGAAACTTTGGAGGCACTATCTTGTGGGGCGAAACTTTGAGCTCAAAACGGACCATCAAAGTTTAAAACATCTCTTCACTCAAAGGGATCTGAATGCCAGGCAAAGGCGATGGAGTGAATTTATGAGTGAGTACGATTTTGGTATTTCATACATCAAAGGAAAGGAAAATGTGGTCGCAAATTCCTTGAGTAGGAGACCATGTGTCTTCTCCTTGGTACCCCTAAAGGTCAATCTGAGGGAACGTGTGTTGACGCAACTCCAAGGAGACAGTTGGTATTTAGAGGTTACTTCAAACCTCCAGAGTGGGAGGAAATTAGATCCAAAGTATGAAGGATATAGTCTAGAAGCAGACAGACTATTGAGATATCGGGGAAGGATGTACATCCCTGAAGATGGGGATATTCGAAGCATCATACTGAAGGAAGCCCATAGAGCACTTTATTGTGCGCATCCGAGTGTGAAGAAGATGTACACAAACATGAGGAAGCTTTTCTTCTGGGTAGGCATGAAGCGCGATGTAGTCCATTTCGTCGTCAAATGCCTAGAGTATCAACAAGTGAAAGCCGACCACCACCACCCAACAGGCCTCCTACAACCACATGATGTTCCTATGTCCAAGTGGGAAGTCATCTCTATAGATTTTGTTGTGGGGTTGTCGCTCACATCTCATAGACACAATGCCATTCTTGTGATAGTTGATAAGTTAACCAAGAGTGCTCAATTTATTCCGGTTAGAGACTCTTATGATGTCACTGATGTGGCACGTGTGTTTGTAAGTGAGGTTATCTGTTTGCACGGGATACCTAAGAAGATCATTTCAGATAGGGACTCCAGATTCACTTCCAAGTTTTGGACAAGTTTGCAGTCAGTGTTGGGGTCCCAGTTGAACTTAAGCACAGCTTATCATCTAGAAACAGATGGGCAAACTGAGAGAGTAAATCAAGTCATGGAAGACATGCTTAGAATGTACGTCATGGATAATCAAACCCATTGGGAGAAGTACCTATCTTTGGTAGAGTTTGCCTACAATAACAGTTTTCATAGCTCCATCGGAATGCCACCCTACGAAGCTCTGTATGGAAGGCCATGCAAAACGTCGTTGAGTTGGGATAGATTAGAAGACCGAGTAACAGTTGGGCCTGAATTGATTCAAGAGATGGAAGAACAGGTGATTCAGATTAGGCAGAGACTAAAGGAAGCACAGGATAGGCAGAAAAGTTATGCGGATGCACACAGGACCGACCAAAGTTATGAAGTGGGAGACCAAGTTTTCCTTTGTATCAGGCCTAACAAAAGTACCATACAGTTCGGGAAGGGGGTAAAGTTGTCACCTCAATTTATAGGACCGTTCAGAATCCAAGAGAAAATTGGACCCGTTGCCTATCGTCTCGTACTACCACCCCACTTGCATAAAACTCATAATGTTTTTCATGTATCTGTTCTACGTCATTATGTTGCTGATGAATCACATAAGCTAAATTGGAAGGAATTGCAAGTATCGGACACGGGAACTCTCACGGTAGAACCGTTACGCATATTGGACCGTAGAGTCCGACAGCTCAGGAACCGTCTGGTAGACCAAGTTAAGGTCCAATGGAACAAGTATAGTCCAGGATCTGCTACTTGGGAAGACGTTGAGACACTACAACGAGACTATCCCTCACTTTTTTTGACCACCTCGAGAATATGTTTCTCGAAAGTGGGGTGTATGTAACACCACCTTTTGACTTAGACAGCCAAGATTACCTGAGGCCTACACACTTTTATTTTCTATTCACAAGTGATACTATTAAATGATACACTTGAACTTTTAAGACGTATAAATTTTATGAATGTTTAAATGTATTTGGATAATGATGGATGTGATGCGATATATTGTGAGAATGTAAATTTTATGAATGTCTAAATATTATTGATGATGATGGATATGATGTGATCTACTATGTGAATGTAAATTCTATAAATGTCTAATTGTTATTGATGATGATGGATATGATGCGACATATTGTGTGAATGAGAATCCTATGAAGGTTTAAGTGTTATTAGAATGATGTTGGATATGATGCAATCTGTTTTGTAAATGATAATTTTATGAATAGGTGTCGTTAATTGGATTATGGAATATTATGAGATCTATTTCTAACTTGAAAACTTTGATGTTAAAGTTGTTGGTATGCGGATACCAAATCGAAATTATGGTTGTATGCAATTACATGATGATAATGCATAGAAATGTATGAGTTTGTGTTACAGACTAATCTGTAGGTTATGGGCTATGAAATAGCCAAGGGATAATGATGATGAAAATGGATGTCTTGACCAATGGTCGAGAAACAATATGGTATGAATCTTAGTATGTGAAATTATATTGGTTGGATGCATTGCTATGATATGTAGACCAGTGCAGGATTTCAAGTGGTGAGACTGCCCAAAACTGAATAGACGATGACAAAACTCCCAGCAACACGATGCCACTGTATATTCCATTGTAAGGTTTGGACCCTAGTCCTGTTAGGAGGGGTGGAGGCATTTCCCACCGTGTATCCTCCGAAACCTGAAGTCATGGGAGGACGATGTTAGCTCACGCTCCCCTAGACGTGTGATGATGACTGTCAGTCGCCTGCTGGGGAAGCTTGGTCAAGATAGTGACACTTCCGCTTACGGGTTCTATTTGGAGTTAGGTCAATATAGTTGACGCTCCAAGATAGTCCAGCAGAGGAAGGATAGGAATGGAAAATGGAAGTAAGTTAGGGAGGAAGGATGAGTAGAAATAGTTGAGAGTGTATGGAGATTTGCCCTATGTTGGAACT
Organism: Picea abies; assembly: GCA_900067695.1. NCBI lineage: Eukaryota > Viridiplantae > Streptophyta > Pinopsida > Pinales > Pinaceae > Picea > Picea abies. The sequence goes on from CBVK0100286705.1 coordinate 3,213, forward strand.
TATTGTTTTCCTTCTAAAAAGAGAATGCATATATATATGAATATTCATAATTATGTAATTAAACTAAAATTGTTTAAATAACATTGTTGAGCTAGATAATTGAAATTAAAAGATTTCGCAAACATTTGATTGGTTTATTTTCTTTTATAAAATGAATAGTCTTGTTTAATGGATTGGATGCATATGGAAATTACTATAGAGATGATAGTTATTGATATTAGTACATGAACGAGACTTGTATGTACTAGCTACACATGCATTTCTTGAGCATGTACACTAGTATGAATGAGTTTCTTCGCTTACTTACTAATAATGACGGTTATTTGTTATGAATGTGTGAACCATGTTTCTTTTCCCTTGTATCATAAAATACCTTAACTTCGGAACGAAGTTTCCTGAAGGGTGGGTGTATGTAACAACCCTAGTTAAATAGTTGCATAGGGTTTATCAAGTATAGTTAATTAAATAATTAACTGTCCTAGTGTGTATTAGTTAAATAACGATTATTTATTAATAATATTAATTATTTATTTATTTATTTAATAATTGATTAATTAACACATTTAAGGTTTGGGTAAAGAATTAAAGGCTTAATAACTTTAATTTATTTATTATAAAACTTTACGTATGACAAAGGATAGGGTATTGAATGGAGGGATAATGCAGTAAATGGAGGGATAAGGTGGGTGGCATTAAATGAAGGAGGAGGCGGTGAATGGGGAAGGATATGAGGGGGCAAAGGCCTTCGGGAGATAATTATGAAATTTTGGGGAGAGGAAGCATTAATCAAAGGGAAGGACTGTATTTTCTGTTGGGTATTTTCTGGTTTGGTCTGGAGTTAGGTGGACTGTTACAGGGGTGCACCAAGTTGCTGGGAGGTTTGGGCTCGGGGGCCAGGAATCCTCACGGAATCCTGGAGCTAGGGAGCCGGACAGGCTCTGTTCCTAGCTGATAGGTAGGAAAGATTCAGTTTTGGGCAGAGTTTGGGCAGAGCAGCAAAGAGGACAACCGGAGAATCGGAGAATTAGCATCAAACAGAGGTATGTATTTTAGTGATTATGCTGTGTTATGTGATGGATACGTAAGTTTATTTTCATGCTGTTCATAAACAAAATTTATGATGAATAAATTATGATTATAAGTTGATGATTAAATTTTATATGATATAATTTCTTTATTCTTTAGTTAGCTTGTGTTTTATAAGGCTCTGTGGGGACGGAGACCTTACATTATTTCAGTTTAAGTGAGTGTGAGAGAGCATATTATTCAGGGAGAATTAGAGGTCACTCTTATGTTGATGCAATTCCATCCTTGGACTTGGTGAGAAAAGGTGCTTAGGAAGCAGTTTGATCTCCCCTAAAGTGCTTTGAAGTTGAAGCCAATATCTCCAAACTTTGTACTTGTAGCTTTGGAGTAAAGGTACCATATTGTCTAGCAGCTAAATCTCAATTGTTTGATGTGTTTGCTTACTTGAATTTTCTGAATCAATTGATATTGGGAATTACTACAAGTTTCAAAAAGAATGGATGAAGGGAGTCAGCAAATTTGTGATTTATAAGAAGATTAGAAAAAAAGACTTTGGGGTTAGCATTCAGAGTAAAAGTTAAAACATATACAAAAATGACAAACTCGTGAAAACTCGAAATGGCATCCTTTAGTTATTCCATTTCTGCTACAATTCCATCTGCACTCCCTTAATTTTCTACAGTTTTCCAATTCTATTATTTCTCTTTCTATTTTGTCCTGCAATGTCAAATGTTTGTATGCTTCAAATTTTATGGTGTTGCATGTGATTTTCCAGCTAAACTGCATAGCTGTATCTTTAAAGTTTAAAATGCCTCCATACAGGCCAATGGCAGCAACCACTTAGTTTTAGGGGCTTCCAACTAAAACACTGTTTACCTCTCAATAAAATGTGATCTTTTCTGGGCATGAGTGTGGTTAAGTGTGCAAAAATACTTTATCACAATATTCCTGTTCAAAGCAAACCTTCAGTAAAATACACATGAAATTAGGTGAATCATACAACTCAATTCTTATGGATGAACTAGTGATTTCCAGATAAACTTCATACAGATGCAAGTAGAATATTGCAACTGAGAATTAGGTCCCAGCACTTACTGTTTTCAGTAGAAATCAAGGATTGCTATCTTACAAAAAAAAGGAAGCTATCTTGGAGACGAGTAAAAAATAAGGAAAAGAATGTACCTTGCATTTCTTTTTTGAGGTTCAGAAGGAGGTGCAGCTCGAGAACGAGTTTTTGTGTCTACTAAAAGTGGCCGTTTCATTCCACTTTGTTCACACATGCGAACCTCATCAATAATCCCAATCAACCACACACCTTCAACTAGCCCTATCCTGTAAAGACAATACCTTAAATTTGCTTCAACCATGACATACAATCAACTTCTAAAAAAGTCCTATTTAAAATCATTTCATCCATTTTCCAAGCATATTTACCACCAGCTCAATTGTGTTTCCATTGTAGTCAAAATTATTATGTGAGAATTCCAAATCAAAACAGGTAGTAAGATAAGAAACTATCAACTTCACACTGTAACAGCAATCAATATTTTCACTTCAGAATGTGATATAACAACCTTTTGTGCTACAGATATCCTTGGATATACCATGAAAGCAATGTTGCCAAGTTGAGATACAAGGATAACATCAAATGGAGTAATTAAAGTTGCAATATGCCAGTGCCAAAGAACGATGAGTGAAAAAGTTGATCAAACGATGCAATTCCCATCCTAAATAAACTGCAAAAAAATGTACATCTAATCATGTTGAAAATGATGATTTCCGAGAAAGATAAGTAGGCCTATTACATCACACGGGGAATACTGTCTAGCAGATATATCCAGACTCATTAAATCAAAAGAGCTTCGAATCATCTGACTGAAAACACAACAAACCAATGAGACCTGATAAAATATACTGATGCTACCAGTAAGTAGTATATGTTTGTTTCCCACATATGGGAGAACAAAGCATTGCCCCCACTAGAACATGAATGTTGACCACAACCATAGGGTTCTGAACATTTATAGCCCAATCTAATAAGATTCTGCAAGTTATTTGCTTCAATTAAGAAAAATATGGATTATGTAATCATGATTCAATCTCCCGATTGCTCATTGCAATCTGATTTTTACATATTAAAGTCTGTCATACAAAATATTTGGACTGTAGAACAATTCAGCCATCTCATGCTAGTAGGCGAGCTCATGCAGTGGATTGTGATTAGCCCAATGCCTGCTGATGTATCATTGTGTATTGAGGGTGTCACATCCACACTGGATCTAGGGTTTGTCTATCCAGCTGTCAAGTTGGCATTGGCAACTGTGGGTAAGGACTTGAAGTTGGAGAGTAAGACCATCCCTTTGGAGAAGCCAGAGAAGCCAGCTATCGAATTGGCATTGGCAGTTGTGGTGACGGTTTGATGTTGAAGGAGAGTAAGACCGTCCCTTTGGAGAAGCCAGAGCAGCCTTTAGTAGAGCCCCAGGGTGAGGGAAGGAGATCTCCTCTCAACCTTCAGTTAATAATGGTCACAAGTCTTCACCTGATGTTAGGGTCCCACCCTAATTGCCCTATAGTTAGTGGAATAGATTGTTAATTAATCTATTGAGCGCCATCTCTATTAAATAAGGCCCCACCGAGGTAGTAGAGTGTGAAATCAATAAATGTAAGTGGCCTCATTTAAGAAGGTCCTCTAGTTAGTGGCTAAGGCTTCATTAATGGAGGTCCACTAGATGGTTAGGGTTTTGGTCAGTTAGAAACTATATATTGTAGTAGAAGGTATGTAGTCAGTTGTCAAGTGAATATTATTGTATTTGGAGCTCTGCTCATGTTTGAGGTTGCCCCTCGAAGAGGCGAGTGAACATTGCATCCAGTTTTGAATATCAATAAAGGTTTTCTTATTGTTGTTATTTTCCAATTTTGATTCTGTTTATTTGCTTTCCACAACTATATTTCCATTTGTCTTGCTCTGTTTGTTTGCTTTCCACAACTATATTCCATTTTTTTGCTCTAAATATTTTGTTTCAGCTAACAAGGAACACCACACCAAACCCTAATGATTTTAATTTCTTCTTTGTTGATAACAAAGAGTATTTTGAGGGGCACATGCATTTCGAGAGTAGGGGGTGAATCTCTTCTTCTTGCGTTAGATGCCAGATGAAGATGCTTTTAAACGTTGGTGTTTATTGAAATGGGAGGTCAAGGGGCTTTCCTTGCAATTTTTTATTGGGGATTGGGTTCAAAGTATGTTTTCTATTGTTTAACTCAAATGTCGCAGCTCGCCATGTGTTACAGTTTGAAACTCGAAATATTGTTGGTAGTCTTGCTTACATTCAATCTTGTAGGGCAACTTCAACTCGAATGACCGTGGCAGCTGGCTAGGCTCATTATCCAGTTTAGCTTGAATTCCCAACCCTACCTGCTAATTTGTGCCCTTTTGTTGGTTTGTTCGCCCATAGGTTTGGAAAGGATTTTATTCCTAATGGGCATTAGAATTCATTTCAAGCAAGTCCACAAGTGTGTAGGGAGGTGGACCTATTATCATAGAATTTGTACTTATGCAGAGCCCAACACAAGATCCCCAAATCTTGTGTAACTATGGAAGAACCTACCACTGTCACCTAAGTAGGGACTTCCCTCGTTTTAGTAATGGAAGAGGTCCACCACAAGGGAGGCTTCCCTGGTGACCTCAAGGGATCAAATAGCAAGTTCAGTAGCTAAGCCTACAACCCCCTGTCTTGATCACCAAATAATTGGTCTAGGTCAAGGAAAAAGAAGAGGTTTGAAGATGTTTTGGTACCTGCCACGAACAAGAACACTTTGCAGCATATATATATATAACAATTTCCAAGTCAAAGTATGCAATAAATACCTCTTTAAGACACTAGATGAGTTAGATTGCTATGGCTGTTGCAAATTGCAGCGGTAAACCAGTCTTATAACAGCAATAAGTAATTTGTAACAACAGCAATAACAAATGCTCAGAAATACCACAATTGACCATGAAATTTAAGCATGCATCCAATAGAACATTATCCAATTGTTGAAGGTAAATTTCGAGTGAGTTAAGCCACCAAAAGATTAGTGTATGCAGCAAATTAATGTAATTTAGATGGTTGTAGCAAACTTTTTACAACAGCAGAAAATTATTTAGTAAGTTTGCCTGTGCTAGTGTTAGTATAGTTAGTAGAATGCTTGAGAGTTTTGAGAGAGTGAGTTCATCAATCAATTCACCATGAGAATGTTTTAAGACTAGTGCATTTAAGGGTTATGGAGTCTTTCAATTGCAACCAAACTTGAAGGTTGGTCTACTTGAAACCAATAGGTAGGATCTAAACCCTAAGGTCCAGGCACATTTGGGCCTTCTAGGGTGCAAGCACATTTGAGCCCTAAAAGTTGTTCCTCCCTTCTTGTAGCTTCAACTAGATCAAAGATCAAATGTCTAGGGCTAAAATCCTAAAGTGCTAGCACTTTAGGGCTTTAGCGTTCTAACCCTAGCAAGGACAATTAACCAATTCTAGATAAATATAACCTTGTGAGAGGAAGAAGCACTTATGTTCCTCTCTTAGGATTTCACCAAACAAGACTTCTTGCAATAAATAACAATTTCACCATAAACATTAATAGCATAAACAATAATTGCAGAAATTCACTTACTTCATCCAAGAAACCTGTAACCCTAATTGCAGAAATATCCATCCAAAATCAGCAAATCATAACGCATGAGAGAGAAGAGCTAGTTACCCCAAAAGGGCAAAAATTTCAGAAGTCGTGTCTCACAAAGGTGAGAGAATGATGATGTTAAAAATGAAAGTGAGGCTAGCCTTCTTATACGAGGCCTAGCGTCTCACTTTGTCCACATAACATAACAAATTCACAATTCAAGTGAGGTCGACCCCTCATTTAACCTTTACAATGTGCAACAAATGCAAAATAGCCCACACGTGTGAGACATCAAGGCCAAGTAGGGTGACGTCAAGCCTCCAAAGGCTAAGGTAGGGCCTACAAAGGTCATGTGGCATCCTTCCAAGGTGAAGCAAATGTCAAGTGAGGTGTCTCCTCACCCAAGGTCATGCCAAATCATCTTCTATATCCATCCATCCATCCATCAAACCTAAGAACATCAAACCCTAGAAGGTGACATCAAGGTCAACAGGGTGATGTCAAGGGCCTCAAGGTGTTGAGTCCAAGTTGAGGAGGGTTGCATATCATTTATGAATTATCTGAGTCACTGTTGTTGCAATGTCCTCCATCCTGTGGGAAAATAGGCCCTGGGGTACTTTACCTAATCTGTGGAGCTTCCAGCCCATCTATGTGCCATCATGACTAAATCTACTCAAACCAAGCCCATTTGTCCATCATCCAGGGTTCTGAGGATGTGAGATCCAATATTTGAGAGTGGTGAGTCATTGGATAACCCACTACTCTCCATCACACGTGCCAAAGTCATGCAATAGTCCTGTTATCGCACGGTTTGTAGTAGATATCGGGGATAACAAGTCCCTCAAAGAACCATGTCAGGGCCATCCAAAACAAATCAAAGTATAAAACATGGTTAGCCAAAGTTCATAAGAAACATTAGTCTTAAAACATGCCAAGTAAGTTGCAACTTAAGATATAAGCCATGTAAGCCAATTCACCTCAGTATCCCCTTCAAGCATCACACCAATCCAAGACCCCATGTGAGTTGACAAGTTTAAGTATGGGAGGACCTTCATCCAACCCTATTAGGTGTGCCACCTAGACAGGAAATAAAATAACCCAGGTAGAGGGATAGGTCTCAAGAGTGACAGGGAAAGTAAAAACCCTTCAAGAGTAAGTGTGATAATGATATGTTTTAGGGCTTACTTCATGGCTCATGGTGTCATTGAATCCATTTCTTTGAGCGCCTTTGCGGAGGGTGTGCTTTCTCTTGACTTACCCCATATTTACGTATTATTTTTTCCAATCCCCCTTATCTACCTTTTTTATAAGTCCTACTTTATTATATTTGCAAGTCCCCTTTATAAGGTTTCAGGTCACTGGCATTGCCTTTTTGGACCGGGGTGTGCACTGAAAGAGTAGAGCTCAAGTTTGGATTGGCTTTTGTTAGTCCTCTTTCCTATCATCCCTTTCTTTCTTTAGCATCATTTTATTATTCTTTTCATAGCAATTGTGAAACAACCTTTGGGCCTTCAACCCCTCTTCTCATGAAAGAATGGACCATGACCCATTGCCAAAGTTTAGTACACTATGAGAGGCTCCGGGATGGAAAGTGTTAAGTATGGTGGGGAACGGACGTTACCCTTGTGAGGGCCCCCAGTAGTACCCCCTTTCCCTGGGCAGTGACAACACGAAACTAGGGCATAAAAGTTGACCACCAAAGTGAAACAAGGAAACTAACACAATTTCCCAAACCATTGATCCATTATCCAACTTCAACCAAAGATTGTCATCTACATGCCCTGTTATGGCACAAGTTGAAGGTTGGGCAAAGCACGACCCAACCACGGAACAAGTGCTACAACTTTGGGAATCCTACACCCAATGTCACCTCGATGTAGGTCCCGCACTTCAAGGGTGACTAGGTCACTCTAGGGAGGCGATCCCAGTGACCCTAGGGGGATTGAGATTGAGATGGAGATGGATGGAAGTGAAGCCCCTGTTATCTTACAGTTCGTAGTTAGGATAAAAAGCTATAAGATAGAAGGCCAAACTGGCGTAACAGAAACCTATACCACCCAATGTCACCACGATGGGATGGTTCTTTCTCTTTAGGAAGGTTAGGCACAGGGGAGATGTCCCCGGTGACCTGGGGTTTTGAAGAGGCAAAAGGCTAATAAGACAAAGATAAGATTTTCCCCTTTCACAAATCACCACCCAAATAGATAGTCCGACCAAAGGCCAATAATGAAGTAAAACCCCCCAAGAAGTGTACTTGCCTGGAACAAAGCAACAGCAAATTGATATGTGCAAGCTATTTCAATGGGTTAGTACTTCATAAGACTATCTGATAAATATATATATAAGCAATTAGCAATGAATGTTAATGAAGTCAATGTTTATCAATAGCAATGAAAAATTATAACACTTCACCAATAAATATTGGAACAATGTGACATTCAATGTTATTGGAACAATGTGACATTCAATGTAACCAATCAACACCTTATTCAATTAATGCATAAACCACCATTCAATTGCTCTTAAGAAAGAACGTTGTTGCACTAAAGATGTAATAACCAAGGATGACGGCAGCACTTAGGGTTAGTAAGTTAGTTAAGGTTAGGGTTAGTGTAGTTAGGGTTTGAAATTCAAAGGGTTTTGAGAGTGTTGTAATCAAGTTTCACTTCAACACTGGAGGACTTTAGATCAGTGCCTTTAGGGTAAAATGGAGTCAATTCAGTGGAGGACGCAAGGGTTGAAGGAGGACGGCTAAGGACTAGAGGGAAGAGTTCTGAAGTGCTGCTATGGCAAGGCCTCGGAAACAAAACCCTAGGGGAGAGAGGCTCACTCCGGTGTTGCTATAGCAAGGCCTTGTGCTCTCTCCTCCTTCCTTAGATGGCAAACGGCTAGCTCAATGAAGCACAAAATCAAGACAAGAAAGTCTAATGAGGGAAAGTGTTGCTACAGCAAGGCTCTTTCATCAAACCCTAAAAGAAAAACGGCCCTAAGTGTAGATAACCTAGGCTTGGGACGTCTTCTTCCTCTTGAATTCTCGATGGTACGGCTAGCATAAATGATGAGATAAAAAGGGTGTAGCTACGGCTAGGCTCTCTCTTCTCTATCAATGGCTGAAAATTTCTCTATCAAGGGACATGAGACAAGGACCTACTTGTGTGCTTATCACCTAAGGTTTTGATTCAGCAAATTATAAATATATGCAAGAAAATAAGACTACAATCATTCATTTAAGAAGTTTTGCAGAAAAATACTTATAATTCATCAAGAAATAACCATGCAAACCCTAGTTGTAACACCTTCCTTCAAGAGAAACACCATAGAATGCCAAAAAATCTTCCTTCAACAAGTGCACTTCACTAAATCAGCCAAAATACCCAAGATAGGGCACAAATTTCAGACCTCCTTATGGAGTGAATGAGTAGTGATGAAAAAATGAGAGTCAAAATCCCTCATTTAAATAAAACCTTGACCTAATTTTACATTTTAGGTCAGGTAAAAGGCTGACAAGGCCAAAATATCAAATCATATTGTTTTTATATTAAATTGTCAAACTAAAACCCTAATCAAGCAAAAGGTAAGACGTCACCCCTTTCTAGGGTGACGTTAGCCCCTATTAGGGCAAGTGCAGCCTCCTGAAGCAAGACGTTAGCCCCTTTTGGGCTTCTTCAAGCTGCCACACGTGCCAACTACCCTTTCCATCTGCCAACACGCTCATGATGACGTCATAAGTCTCCTGGTGACGTCCTAGGCCATCTAGAGCCAACGTCCCACTAAAAATGGGTCAATCCCCCTAGGTCTAGCTGTGTCGGGGTGCCTCTGGTGGAACGTCCTCTTCTTCTCCGATGCAAAGTCTCTAATCAACCTCTGCCCTGTCTCTACCCCCTGATGGGGTCTCAACATCCATCTAGTGGGCTCTTCAGCCCCATGGAGGTCCGAACTAATCATCTCCCCATGTGTACCGGTCCAAATGGTACCTGTCCGTCGGGCATGGTCCTGCACATCAAAGGCTACGCCCTCCATGGGCTCATCAGTCACAGGGATCATAGCAATGTCAATCACATCTCATCATCAATATTATTAAACATATGCAAAAAATCCCTAATACATCAGTTAACAGCTCAAAGACGTTACACAAGCCTGCAATACAAGTCTGGAGAAAAGGACAAGGCATCCTATTGGGCTAGTGTCCACAGGAAAATGAAAGTTTCTGAAAAGACCTCATCCAAGCCATGTAAGTGGGTGATGTGATCAGGGGATGTCCACGCATGTGGGTGCAGTGAAGGCCAAGGATGCAAGTGTTACCTGTGGGTGCCTTTGTAGAAGGCGAGCTATACCTGTCATGGATGCACTCTTTCCAAGCCCATTCTTGCCTTTATTCTTTTTATTCTTTTATTCTTTTTTGCTTTTTTGTTCAAGAGCTAATCAGGGGACACTGCCTTGGCATGGTGACCAGAGCTGACAGCGTTACCCACAAGTACTTTCACAGAGATGAGAAGGTTGGCTCGTGATGAGACCCCCTTTCCCTTGGCCATGCAACCAAGAGTCACTGCCCTGGCGTGGTAACCAGCTGGTGGCAATGTCATACTACTAGGTACCCATGGTCCTAATAGGCTGGCTCGTGATGAGACCCCCTATCCTCTCACTAGCTCTTGTTTTATTATTTTTTCGGGTCCCTCTTGTTTCTTGCTGAGAAGCCTTTTATTGCTTTCTCAGGGATCCCTGGGCAAAGCATCTCGAGATTTCATTCTTAGGCTTTTATCTTTTACCAGCTTGCGTTTACCTTCTGGGCCTTTAGCCCCTTCTTCCCACGAGGTAAGGTGCAGTCCTAAAAATAGGTCAACCCAATGCTCAAACAAGGGGGATGGGATAAGTGAGCGGGAAGTAAGATGAAGAAGTGGTGCTATGATGGGAGCGGATGATGGCTTTTCAGAAATCCCCCCAGCGGCAAACCAAAACCCACAGATACAGGCTTGCTAGGGCACCCTGTCAATCCCCCCAAACATGGTCAAGTGGGCAAATGTAAGATCCAAGCAGTCGTTAGAAATAAAAGGAATCAGATGCATACATTTAAAGGTTTTAACGATCAAATGTGAGTCTGTGACACATACCATGATACCTGGACTAATTACCTCATGAAGCAAGAACCTCTTTTGATACAGGACCAAACCGATGGTGATGGATGTTGTTACTGCTGACAAAATAAATACGATGGAAGAAGAAAATGTGGGCCCTCTAGGGCCATGCTCAGGTCAATCCTGCTCTCGGTACTCCATGTCTAGGACTGCTCTCGGTACTCCATGTCTAGGACCTGTGGGCCTCGAGACATGATCTACTAGTTATCCTTGAAAAGTGGGGATAACAGCCCCTATAGGTCAAGTCTAAATGGAATGAAGGGTAGGGGGAGATGCCTTGTAAGTCAAGTAAAGGTTGTCCCACAAGTATAGTGCTTTTTCGGATGATTGTACTTGCCCGAGACACAAGAAAAAATACCTTGCAACAGTATATGTTAGATGGATCAGCAAGTTACGCTTGCTGTCCCTAATTTGCAGCAATAAATGACAGTATATATCAGCAAAAAAAAGACACTCTTAGCACAAAAGAAGGGGCTGTTGTAAACACTTGTCTGCAGCAAATTATATCAGCCTTATGGTTGTAACATTCAATGTATTACAGCAAGAAAATCAGCCACTAGAATCTCCTCAAACATTGCCAAAAAGTGCACTAGGACAAGGAGAGTAAATGTGCAAACTTTAAGCAAAAACCAATGGTTGATAAGAGAGTTATTAAAGCAAGTATGTTAGGGTTTTTGCAGCCCTAATGGCTGAAGATGCAAATTCGTAACATGAGCAATAAGTATCCCTTAGATGAGGACGCCCTAGTGGTTGTGAGGTGCTTGTTGAGTTTTGTACCTTGGGAGGTGTTCCCCATGTGTTTGTGCTCTCCTTAGCACATGTGGGATGGACTATACACTTTGTACCTTGTACTTTTGTCTAATTTCACTTTGACTTGGGAGTTTTAAGTCAAAAGTGAAATTTAGTCATTTATGACTAAAATGAGCATTAATTCACTTTGTGGTTGAATTAGAGACATAAAGTGAACTTAGGAAACTTAACCCAAAGTGGGTTATTGACTTAGATACTTTTGGGGAGATCTCAACCATTGATTATATGGGAGATGAGATGATCTCCACCATTGATATCTTAGGTTTCCTTTTGGAGATTCAAGAGAGGCGCAAATGGTGAAGGAGGCATTCATTCTTCATTTGTTCATTGTGAGAGGAAGACTTGGAGGATGGAGATGAGGTTTGTTGCATGAGGTTGCTTGAGCTTGGGCGCTTGCTTTCATGGAGGGAGGCATTCAGCATCTAGCTTGGTTTATTTAGTGGGGAGGTTTCACTTCTATGGAGGGCGCACTTGCTTATGAGGGTGCATCAGTTGTGGGGAGGACTTCAAGCCATCAGATTGCAATGAGATCAGTTTCAGAGGGAGGCCATCTAGCAGAGCTTCATTCCTGTGGAGGGGTTTCCAGATCAGAGCTCACATTTTGCAGTTGGAGCAGTTTCAATGGATTTGAGAGCTTGTATGTGGGGTGCACCTTCCTAGGGCACACCTGGAGGTTTTAGACTTGTATTTCAGCTCAGAACGAGCTACTATTGTATCAGTTTCCTCTATATTTTGTACTTGTTGTTTTCCACCTTCTGTTTCCTCATATATAGACATATATTCCAAATTGGTTTTCCCGCGGGGGTTTTCCAGGGCCATGTTGACCAAAAATACTTGTGTACAAAAATGCATGTGTTAGTCTCTTAGATCTGCTTATTTTCAGCTATAAAGATCTTTAGGTGTGTTGTATTTATTTTAGTATGCATGTGCTGACTTCTGGTTACTAAAACTACATGCTAAAGCACCTAAAATTGCAAATACAACCATAACAAATCAACAAGAAGTTCTTGGACTGTTGGCTGTCCTAAAACAGCAGCAAACACTTTACATAACAGTTGAAACTTAGAGCCTAACTGTGGTCAAAGACAGACCCAGTAGGCAAGCTTGATAGGACCTGTTATCGCACAGTTTGTAGCTAGGAGTAAAGGCTATAAGGTAGAAGGCCAAACTGGTGTAACAGGAACCTATCCCACCCAATGTCACCATGATGGGTAGGCTCTTTCTCTTTAGGGAGGTTAGGCCCAGGGGAGACATCCCCGGTGACCTGGGGTTTTGAAGAGGCAAAAGGTTAATAGGATGAAGATAAGTTTTTTCCCCCTTTCACAAATCACCACCAATCAGATTTCCGGCTAAACAGCCAATAATAAAGTAAAACCCAATGAAGAGTACATGCCTGGAACAAGACAACAGCAAATTGATACTTGCAAGCTTATTTCAATGGGTTAGTACTTCATAAGACTATCTGATAAATATATATAAGCAATTAGCAGTAAATGTTGACGAAGCCAATGTTTATCAATATAGCAATGAAAATAATGTCACTTCACCAATAAATACTGGAACAATGTGGCATTCAAAGTACCCAATCAACACTTCATTCAATTAATGCCTTAACCACCATTTAATTGCTCATAAAGTAAAACGTTGGTGCAATAAAGATGAAATATCCAATGATGACGTCAGCAACTTAGGGTTAGTAGGTTAGTCTAGGCTAGGGTTAGTGTAGTTAGGGTTTCAATCGAAAAGTCTTGAGAGTGTTTCGATCGAGTTCTTACTTTAACTTTGGAGGACTTAGATCAATGCCTTAGGGGATGAGACTTTAAGGACTAGAGGGATAAGTTTTGAAGTGCTACTAAAGCAGGGCTTCAAAATCATAACCCTAGGGGAGAGAGGCTCACTCTGGTGTTGATAAAGCAAGGCCTCGTGCTCTCTCCTCTTTCTCGACAAACAACTAGCTCAAATGAAATACAAAATCAAGACAAGAGGGCTTAAAGAGGGAAAGTGTTGCTAAGGCAAGGCTCTTTCATCAAACCCTAAAAGAAAATGGCCATAGGTGTAGATGACCTAGGCCTGGGACGTCCTCTTCCTCTTGAAGTTAAAATGGTACGGCTAGCTAAAGGGAGGAAGAAAAAGGAGTGTAGCTATGGCTAGGATCTCTTCTTCTTCTTCAATGGCTAAAAGTTTTTCTATTAGGGGACATGAGACAAGGACCTACTTGTGTGCTTGTCACCTAGGGTTTTTATTCAGCAAATTATAAATACATGTAAGAAAATAAGACTACAACCATTCAATCAAGAAGTTTTGCAAAAAAATACTTACAATTCATCAAAAATGACCATGCAAACCCTAGTTGTAACACCTTTCCTCAAGAAAAACACCATAGAATGCCAAAAATCTCTTCCTTCAACAAGTGTGCCTTCCTTAAATCAGCCAATAACCCAAAAAGGGCGCTAAAAATCAGACCTCACTAATGAGTGAGTAAGTTGTGGTGAAAAAATGAGAGTGAAAATCTCTCATTATACAAAACCTTGACCTAATTTACATTTTAGGTCAGGTAAAAGGCCGACAAGGCCAAATTATTAAAATCATATTGTTTTACATTAAATTGTCAAATAAAAACCCTAAATAAGCAGAAAAGAGAGTAAAAACCCCTCCAAGGGAGGCGCCAGCCCTTTCTAGAGCAAATGAAACATCCTGGAGCAAAACGTTAGCCTTCCAGGGGCTTCTCCAATATGCCACTATTGCCCAGTTTGCCTCCAAAGACGTCCAATAGGTTGGATGACGTCATGGTAATCAAAGGTGACGTCCCAAGCCTTCCAAGACCAACGTCTCAGTGAAAAGGGCTCATCCCCCTAACCTAAGCTATGTCGGGGTGCCTCTAGTGGAACGTCCTCTTCTTCTCTGGTGCAAAGACTTCGATCAACCTCTGTCCTGTCTCTACCCCCTGATGGGGTCTCAGCATCCATCTGGTGGACTCTTCAGCCCCATGGAGGTCCGAACTGATCATCTCCCCATGTGTACCGGTCCAAATGGTACCTGTCCGTCGGGTATGGTCCTGCACATCAAAGGCTACGCCCTCCATGGGCTCATCAGTCACAGGGATCATGGCAATGTCAATCACATTTCATCATCAATATTATTAAACACATGCATAAAATCCCTAATACATCAATCAATAGCTCAAAGACGTTACACAAGCCTACAATACAAGTCTGAGGAAAAGGACAAGGCTTTCTATTGGGCTAGTGTCCACAGAAAAAGGTAAGTCCCCAAAAAGACCTCTTCCAAGCCATGTAAGTGGGTGGTGTGGTCAGGGGATGTCCAAGCATGTGGGTGCAATGATGGCCAAGGGTGCAAAGATGTTACCTGTGCGTGCCTTTGTAGAAGGCGAGTTGTCCCTGTCATGGATGCATTTTTTCCAAGCCCATTCTTGCCTTTATTCTTTTCATTCTTTTATTTGCTTTTTTGTTCAAAAGCTAATCAGGGGACACTGCCTTGGCATGGTGAGCAAAGCTGACAGCGTTACCTACAAGTACTTTTGCAGAGATGAGAAGGTTGGCGCGTGATGAGACCCCCTTTCCCTTGGCCATGCAACCAAGAGTCACTGTCATGGCGTGGTAACCAGCTGGTGGCAATGTCATGTTGCTAGGTACCCATGGACCTATTAGGCTGGCTCGTGATGAGACCCCCTATCCTCTGATTAGGTCTTGTTTTATTATTTTTTTCGGGTCCCTCTTGTTTCTTGCTGAGAAGCTTTTTATTGCTTTCTCAGGGATCCCTGGGCGAAGCATCTCGAGGTTCATTTTTTTAGGCTTTTATCTTTTACCAGCTTGCTTTTACCTTCTGGGCCTTTAGCCCCTTCTTCCCACGAGGTAAGGTGCAGTCCTGAAATAGGTCAACCCAATGCCTGGACAAGGGGAATGGGATAGGTGAGCGGGAAACAAGATGTAACAGTGGTGCTATGATGGGAGCGTACGATGGCTTTTCAGAAATCCCCCCAGTGGCAAACCAAAACCTACAAACACAGGCTTGTTAGGGCACCCTGTCAATCCCCCCAAACATGGTCAAGTGAGCAAATGTAAGATCCAAGCAATTGTTAGAGATAATAGGAATCAGATGCATATATTTAAAGGTTTCAATGATCAAAAGTGACACATATCATGATACCTGGACCAATTACCTCATGGAGCAAGAACCTCTTTTGATACAGGACCAAGCTGATGGTGATGGATGTTGCTACTGTTGTCAAGACAAAGACAATGGAAGAAGAAAAGGTAAGCCCTCCAAGGCCATGCTCAGGTCAATCTTGCTCTCGGTACTCCATGTCTAGGACCTGTGGGGCTCGAGACATGATCTCCTAGTTATCCCTAAAAAGTGGGGATAACAGGACCTAAAATCTTCATGGTATCAAAGCTGAGGTGGTTGGAATTTTGAGCATTTTGGACAGCACATTGTTGGTTGTCATATACATCTTCTTAGCAGAATTTTGTGGACAGCCATTGACTCATTCAGTGGTTGTTAGAGGGAAGATTTTTGTAGAGAACAGTTGGGCAGTTTTTGGCACTTAGTCATTAGTCTCTTTTCACACCTACAGAGTAGGAGTGAGATTGTTTTGACTTGACCTCTTTTCACACCTATTTTCTTAGGAGTGAGGTCATATTACACTTGTCTTTTTTCACACCTGTATTGACAGGAGTGAAACAGTGTTTTCCTTGGCAGTTTGAGCATCAGTCGGGGAGTGCAGTTTGGCAGACATGTCAGCATCTCAGATGCGCGTTGAGGACAGGCTAGCAGAGGCTAGCAATTGGTCGCCTTGGAAGGCGAGGATGGTCTTTGTATTAGAGGACCTCGAGGTATGGGACATAGTCGAGGTAGTTGTTCCACCCATTCTTGTCACTGCTCCCGTCTTGGTGGCAGAGTTCAGGAAACGGAACAACAAGGCCAAGAGGACCATTTGTGACGCAGTTCGTGATCATATCATACCCCATTTGACGGGGAAGACTTGTGCATATGAGATGTGGGCATCTCTATGCAAGTTGTATGAGAGCTCCAATGAGAACCGGATCATGGCTCTTCATGACCGACTCAGGGGCATTCGCATGCTCAAGGATGAGTCGGTAACTTCATTCCTTGGTCGCTACACTCAGATCAGAGACGAGCTGACAATCGTCGGAGAGATTGTGAACCCTAACTCTTTGGTGAGGCAAGCTATGAATAGCTTCACCAAACCGTGGGGTCAATTTGTACAGGGCATTGTTGCCCCGAAGGTCATGCCTACATGGGAGAGGATGTGGGATGACTTCGTCCAGGAGGAGATTAGGCTTGCAGCCGAGGCTTCTGGACAACGGCAGCAGCAGATTGGTCAGGGTGAGGAGGATCTTTCTCTTTGGACAAAGGGAAAGAAGAAGGTCGATCGTGGGGGTCGGCAGGGTCCCAAGTTTGGGGCCCAACCACAGGGGAGTGGAGGAGAGAGCAGCAGTGGTCAGGGCAGTGGTCAGAAGAGAGATATGAGCAAAGTGAAGTTCTTTGTTTGTAAGAAGTTTGGACACTATGCTGGACAGTGTCCGAACAGGAAGAAGAAGAGTGGTACCGCAGCTACAGCAAAGGAGGCATATTTTCAGACACAATTTCAGAGAGAGTGTGCTTTCATCATATGTTGCACTTCAGTTAAGACGGCACCCAGTATCTGGTATATTGACAGCGAGGCTTTGAGCCATATGACTGGAGTTCGAGAGCACTTTTGTGATCTCAGAGACACCGAGGTCATAATTGAGATTTCTCTTGGAGATAACACATTGGTCAGAGTTGTTGGGATTGGCACAATTACCTTTCGGAGAGATAGCTTGCCACCTATATCGTTCACGGACGTTCATTATGTCCCTGGGCTGAAGAAGAATTTGATTTCAGTTTCCACCCTCCAGGATAGAAGTCTTGAGGGACATTCAGAAGCACCGAGGTACTCATTCATCCTCGGGGGTCTTCTCTTGCCTCAAGACAGGTGATTGGAGTGAGGGATGGGAAACTGTTCAGATTGCTTTTTCAGCCACTTCATGCATTGGCAGCGAGCAGCGACAGCAACAGAAAGTTATGTGAGTTATGGCATCGCAGGATGGCCCACCTACATCATGGAGCTCTCGAAGGACTGAGAGACGTTGAGACCGGAGTGCCACAGATCAGTATTGAGCATCAGGATGTTTGTAGAGGGTGTGCGCTTGGTAAGTTTACCAAGGCATCGTTCCCCAGCAGTGACACCAGGTCAGCTGGGATACTGGATTTAGTACACAAGGACGTGTGTGGGCCCATGACTCGAAGGTCCTTGAGTGGTTGTGAGTACTATCTCACGTTTATTGATGACTGCTAGAGGAAGACTTGGATCTATTTCTTGAAGGCCAAGAGTGAGGTCTTCACACAGTTCCAACAGATCAGAGCTCTTGTGGAGAACCAGTCAGGAAAGAGGATCAAAGTCTTGCGGTCGGATAACGGGGGAGAGTATTCCTCGAGACAGTTTGTAGACTTTTGTGCCCAACATGGCATTAGAAGGCAGAAGACCGTACCCTACAACCCCCAGCAGAACGGGGTTGCCGAGAGGAAGAACCGAGCCATTACCGATGCAGCGAGATCCATGTTGCATGATCATAGTTTGCCTTTGTACTTATGGGCGGAGGCATCTGCTACTGCAGTTTACCTGCAGAACAGGAGCCCCCACAGGATATTGGGGAATATGACTCCTGAGGAAGCCTTCACTGGCAGGAGGCCCAATGTCAAGCACATCAGGATCTTTGGGTGCTTGACTTTCTCTCATGTCCCCTCGGAGAGGAAAACAAAGCTAGACCCCACAGCCCAGGAGGTTTTGGACTTGTGTTTCAGCTCAGAATGAGTTGCTATTGTATCAGGTTCCTCTATATTTTGTACTTGTTATATTCCACCTTCTGCTTTCCTCATATATAGACATATATTCCAAACTGGTTTTCCCCAGGGGGGTTTTATCCAGGGTCATGTTGACCAAAAATACATGTGTACAAAAATGCATGTGTTAGTCTCTTAGATCTGCTTATTTCCAGCTGTAAAGATCTTTAGGTGAGTTGTATTTATTTTAGTATGCATGTGCTAACTTCTGGTTGCTAAAACTACATGCTAGAGCACCTAAAATTGCAAATACAACCATAACAAATCAGCAAGAAGTTCTTGGATTGTTGGCTGTCCTAAAACAGCAGCAAACACTTTACATAACAGTTGAAACTTAGAGCCTAACTGTGGTCAAAGACAGACCTAGTAGGCAAGCTTGATAGGACCTAAAATCTTCAGTGCCCAAGGCACAAGGAAAACAATCCACTTTGCAAGAAGTAAAAATGACCAAAATTCACGTTTCCCAATGCAATATTTTATTTCTCCAATGCAA
>CBVK0100286706.1:0-22238 GCA_900067695.1 Picea abies
CGGTCTGCTGAGGAGCCTCCCTTGTTTTTATGATAGCCCCTGCAGTTGCTCTTTTCCTGTCTATAGCTATTCCTAGTGCTTCTTCTCTTATGGGATTTCCCCAGTTGTGGGCTCATCCTAGCAATCATGGTCTTCCCGTAGAGGTGTACCTTTCTATCCTTTTTCTCTGTCTCGGTATGTGTGCTCTTGATGACCCGACCATAAGCCTTGCGCCAACCCTTGTCTCTGCATGTTGTACAACCAATTGTGCTACTCCCCGTATCTGTACTTGGATGAGGTGTATCCATACTTAACCACCGTAACATTGTTTTCCCTTCATCCTTTGCTACATGTTGATTACCTTCTCTGCTTTCCCACGAACAACCCCTGTACTTATTCCTATTGACAAGACCTTGGTGTCGTACCCCCATTTGTTGTGTGGTATGAGTCTACATTGTAACTCATGGTTGAGTGATGGGAAATCAGATTCTGCCTGGTTCCTTTGTGCCCGTCAGTTATCCTTGCACCTCCTTCCTCAGTGTGGTCATCCGCACTTCGGTTGTCGTCACAGTCTTTTGTCGCTAGTTGGATGTAGTCTGTTCTGAACTTACCATTCTGGATGTTACTCCAGATAATGTCTAGTTCTGATTCTTTCTTGTTGACCCCCTCATTAGCGATTATGTCCACTAGTCCATTTTCTAACCTGTGTACCCAGCACAACTCCACTGTGTTCCTCGTCTGCAAATGCTCCTGGATTTTTTGTAGGGAGTGTGCCAAGCGCCAATGCCTCTGAATTTTGCTCACTTTGGTGCCATTTTGGAGTCTCTTCACTGTGTTGATAACCAACATGGAATCACCTTCCACGATGGTGTTTTTCATCCTTTCACGGCTTAGGATCTCGAGGTCAATCTCCAGGGATTCGAATTTTGCGACGTTGTTGGTTGAGCTTCCCAGACTCCTAGTGTATAGCCGGATTATGTTTCCATCACTCTCCCTAATTACCCCTCCCATTCCTGTCATTCCTGGGTTACCTTTTGATGCCCCGTCGAAATTAAACTTGAGGGATCCTATTGGGGGGGACTTGTAGTTGCGCTCACCTACTGGGAGTTGTGGTAACATCCTTGCATGACTGCGGTTGTGCCCGTCTTTCAGGTGAAAATATTCTAGGATTCGGGATTCCTGGTCTACGAGTTGCACTCTTCCTGTCTGATAGTTGCGGCTCTATATCGTTTCTCTTATAAGGGAGAGTATTGTTTCCTTGAGTTTCCCTTCTGGTCGGCTTTCATTCTTGAGGATGCGTCTCTTCCTTTATTTCCATATTGCCCATATGATCATCCCCAGAATGAGGATCCAACAAAGGTTCACCTCTTCATTTTCACTGTAATTCTCTTTCCAGATATTGATAGTTGCACAGATGTTACCTCATATCCTATTGGACTGTCAGAAGATACCTGTTGCCCAGTCCCAGATCTCTATTGTGTAGATGCATTCATCGAGTTGATGATTCATTGTCTCTTCCTTAGCTTGACAGAGGTGGCATATTGATGGGCCTATGAATCCCCTTTTCCTTAGGTTTTCCCAAGTTAGAATTCGGTTGTGGAGTATTAACCATTTGAAATTTTTTATTTTTGGCCATTGGGGGTTGTTCCAAAGCTTATCCCATTGTCGCGTTGGATATTCTTGGTCCTGGTCCTCGATGTAATGTCATACTTCTTTCAAGTTGAATTCCTCGTCATTTTTTTGTCCCCATCTCAGTTGGTCATCCTCTTCTGAGACTACAATTTTCCTTCTCCCCAGTTCCTCCTCCACCTCTTCTATGCTTGTTGCGGTCTGGTCTCTATTTTGTGGACTGAGAGTGTCCTAGATTCTCCATCTGTTGCAATCTGTTTCTTGTTTCCAGTAGTGGTAGAATTTTTTTTTACCTTGCACGGTCATCTCTTGTTGGAGTTCCTCCCTGTCCAGATTTTCCATTCTAGGTTCTTGTTGCCAGGCGTCCTCCCAGAATTTGGTTGTTCTACCATTCCTTACTTCCCAAATGCTGTGTGTCTGGATCCAGGCTTTTTTGTGCCAATCTAGGTTCCAGATGGATGATCCCTCCCTGTTTCCCCTAAAGAGGATTATGTACTAATAATTTGTGTCTGGGGCATAATTGGCCTTCCATAGGTTTACCCACGGTGTAGTATTTTCTTTGACCCATTGCCACCAGAGATTTTCCCTGTAGGCGTCATTGGTTACTTGCAGGTCTTGTAGCCCCAGGCCTCCTTTGATTTTTGGTTTACAGACCTTCTCCCACGCCACCAGGGCCCATTTTTTCTTTGTTTCCGCTCCTCGCCACAGGAAGTCCCTTTGGATGGTTCTTATTTTTTGTAGTATCCCCTTGGGGGTTGGAAAAATGGACATCATAAAAGTTGGAACTGCTTGCAGAACCAATTTGGTAAAAATGAGTCTTCCCGCTAGGTTGAGGGATCTGTACGTCCATTTTTTCACCCTCTCATGTAACTTGTTGATAACTCCCTCCCAAGTTGACATTTTGTATGCCCTGTCTGTCAGGGGGATGCCCAAGTAGTTGGTTGGGAGTGATTTGCATTCAAAGCCCAAGATATTGGCCAGATTTCTTTGGATTGCAGGGTTGGTGTTAAAGAAAAAGATCATAGATTTGGAGTGGTTGATCTTTGCACTCGAGGCTTATCCAAACTCTTCTAGGATTCTTTTGTATGATTTTTCTTCCTTGACCGTGGGTATGCCATGGAGTAAGGTGTCATCCACGAATTGTTGATGTGTGGAAGTAGGCAGTTTTTGAAAGGTTTGATGCCTGTTATTTATCCTACAGTTGTTGCACTTTTTATGCTTCGATTGAGACCTTCCATCATCAAAATGAACAGGAAGGGGAACATCAGGTCTCCTTGTCTGATGCCTCTCGTGGGCCAGAAAGGTTTGGCTGGGGTTCCATTTATTAGGAGCGAGTAACTTGTCGTGGACACTAGGCTGACTATCCAGCTGATCCAGTGTTGGGTGAAGCCAAAGGCTTCCAGAGTCTTGACCATATAGTGCCAACAAATTTTGTCATAAGATTTTTCTAGATCCAGTTGTATTATCATTCCACCTCTCCTCCGAATTTTCAGGGTGTGGATTAGCTCATGGGCATGGATGATGTTGTCCATTATTTGTCTTCCTTCCAAAAAGCCTGTCTATTCTTGTGAGATCAGTGTGGGCAGGAGGGGTTTCAATTTATTTGCTATGACTTTGGAGATTATCTTGTAAACCACATTTCATAGAGCTATAGGTTTGTAATGGTCGTGGATCCTGCCTTCCTTTTCTTTGGGAATTAGAGTAATCATTGTAGCATTTAGTGCTTTTAGAATGGAGGTTGAGTATCTAGAGTCCTCCACTACCCTATAAACGTCATGTTTGACTACTTCCCAACATGCTTTGAAAAACTCCACTGTGAAGCCATCTGGACCTGGGGCTTTCCCATTGGGCATTTCCTGGATCACTTGGTCAATTTCCTCCTCAACAATGGGTTTATTTAGGTTGTTATTTTGTTCCTTGATGACTAGACGTGTCACACACCCACTATAGGACTGGGTCAGTCAAATCCTTTATCCATGGTCTGTAATCCTGATCAATGGACCTTCAAAATCCCCGAGCTGAAGCAACTCTTTGATTCCCTGCTCCCCTCCAGGGTTCTCCGAACTCTCGATCACTGGATCGTTTCTCTCCTTTAACTAGAACACCTCTTTGGTTCCTGTCAGAACCTTTACTTAAAAATTCACAGGTCCTCTATTGAAACTCGCTGTGTGCAATTCAAGCACCAACCGCAAGCTTCCCCTCCATGTGATCATCAGTTGTGACCACCGGCCTTACTCAAAAGGCACTTCAGAATTCACGTTTCGCGAATCCTGTTGTTGATTCCCTCGACTCCTTCAATTTCCAAAACCCGAAATAGACTTAATGGGCTCTAGCTCCTCCTCTAGGTTTCCTCCATCTGAACCTCTCCTGTGACCAAGGGACAATCCCTTAGGCATGTCATGTTTCGTGATACCAAGGATCCCAATATCTGGCGCCTCGTTCCTCTGAGTCCTGAAAACCCGAAAGGGCTAACAATCTTTGGCTCCTCCTTTGGCCTTCGTCCACGTGACCCTTTCTTGTGACCACGCGCTACCACCAACAAGAGCTACCAGATTTTGTGTTTTGAGATTCCTGTTGCAAGGAACCCTAGTTCCCCGGTCCCTGAAACTCAAAATCTCTCTCACAGATCAACGGTCTCCCTCCTTTGTGATCAAACAACTCAAATCCTTCGACCAACCAACGGTCCAGATTAAAACCTAGTGTCCCACCTTTCAGGACTTTGGTGGAGTCTTCACCTTCCAACTCCCGAAATTGAATCCTCGAAAGGTGTATGCACCAGATCAATGGCCCACAGCCTATCTCGATCCGACAGTTCAGATTTGATGTCACGAATTCACGTTTTTTGAAATCTACAAGCTTGTCCTTTGACTTCCTTCCCCAGCGAGTCACCAAAATGATGTCTGCACGCCACGCATACTCCAAATGAATGGTTGTGATCTTTAGTCATGATCAACAGCTGTGATCTTTTCAGAATGATCAACGGTCATGATCTTATCGTGAGTTTTCACTTCACAATTTTGCTCTGGTCTTCACCCTTGTTCTCCCGGTGCCCAAATCCCTAATGGATTTGGATTTTCGCCACGTGTCCCTTCTGATGGATGGTCAAGGTAGCTCCTCATGGACCCTGGAATATATGTTCCCGATTCCTTTGCTACTTTCAAAGGCTAAAGGGGTTGAGCGTTAATGCCTGCGCTCTTCCTCTATATCCATTAGTCCTGATAGACCTAGAATACTCTCGAAAGGATTTCGTCCATTCGTCTATCAAACGAAAGGATGCTCTCTTTCGATAATTGGACTCGTTATCCTTTATGAGATTAGGTAACGAAATTCAGTTTCTCGGAGCTTCAACTTCCCATGACTCCGAAAACCTTCAAGATTCACTCCTTCTTGCACAAGGTTTCCAGACCCGGATCGCCTGATCCTTTAGAGGGTCCTTGGGTAATCATCCCTAGTCTTGGAAGATTTCGACACTACAAAGGTCTGGGCCTGCGATCTTCTTGGGTTTCACTTATGCTTATGAAAGTGTTATCTCTTCTAAGCTTAACATAATTCATCCTCCAAGGGACTCTAAACAACTAGGAAGGTTGGCATGCGTACATGAAATTATGTCCACGGTCGACGAACACACAGTTTGTGACTCTGGCTTATGCCACAACAGGACACAAGTATTTACAGGTATAAAACATATCCTAACCATATAATTTCTTACTGGACTAACTATACAACCAAGAAATATAGAAATGGATACAGTACATCCATTAAGAAATCATGCACAATTCTTGAAACATACATAGTATAACCAATTCCTACATAGTTACAGCTAAATTACCCAGGGCAGGAGATCGCTTATCTATTATAGGTTTTCGCCAACCAACTGACTGTGGGTGTTCTTCCTTCCACCTAACCATAGGCTTAGAGGCATTCAATATTAGCACTCTGGCCACCCCCGTGCCAAGCCATGATATCACCAGGGAACTCTCACAATTCTTGAGGATTCTTTCTCTGTTCAACTTCGACTCCAGTTCTATTCTCTGCAACTCTCAAATATATCTCTCTGCTATGGCCTCGATGAGGTTTTCTATATGCTCTCCCACATCAAGCTCGCGACCTTCTCATCATGATCCCCCTAGAGAGCTCCACTCATCTCCCTTACGAGCTTGTGCTCTCGTCCCGTGTATCCTCCCTTGTTGTTTGCTTCTGTATAACTGTCACCTTCCTTCTGTCAAAAGGAAGCTTGGGTTCACCTGGTCTACCAGACCTTGCGATACTTTGGGTTGAATTCCTACAGCTATACCATGATCCCATTCATGGGGGTAGTTGGTAATTCAACCACCGGTCCTTTTCTTCATTAACTGCTTTCCCTCCTCTAGTGATATCATGACCAGTACTTTCAAGTCTTCACCCCCACATTCAGTTATTGGCAACTCAAACAATAATACATTTACATTGTCCTCATGCATTAGCATGGTAATTCCTATCTTATGATTAATTACAAATTGGGGAAAACAGGGTGTTACAATTCCTTCTCCCTTAAAGAAACACTGTCCTCGATGTTCTTTCTCAAAAACACCTATCACGCCTTTCTCATTCGGCCAATTTAGAAGTCTTGATATTCGTCCTTGGTCAGGTCCTCTTTCAGGCTCTTAGTCTTCATCACCTGCCTTCAATAATTCTTGGACAACAAGCACATTAATCACAATTTTGTGTGAAAACATCATACTGTTGTTCAAAATTCAAGAGGAAATTTCATACTCCAGCACAATACTCATCTGTGCAGTTTGGTGGATTTGTATCCACATGGTTGTTTTTTTATCCAGGCTCATTGTTTTTCCTTGACCTACCCATTGGGTGCATGATTCCAATTCAATATTTCACAAGAGCTATCATAGTTTCATCTTCCTTGTGGTCACTCACCCTCCAGGCCCAGGTTTAGGCATCCCCTTCACTGCTATACAGTCCCTCGGGCGATCTATCTTGCCTTGCCAAGGTTTTCTCACACAAGAAGAAATACCCACTATGTGCATGATCCCAATAGTTTACAAGAACTATTAATGTCTCCTCTTCCTCGCGGTCACTCACCCTCTAGGCCCAGTCTCAGGCATCCCCTTCACTGCTATACGGTCCCTCGAGTGATCCGTCTTGCCCTGCCAAGGTTTTCTCGCACAGAAAGAATTTTAGAGACTCTATCGAGTCTTACAGTCGAGGCATCCCTCAGACTTGCTCTGTCGGGGTGTCCCTCTGGCTTGTGTTACCTCAACACAATAATTTTCAGGCGATCATGGCTTATCACGGGGTTTTCATGGCTCAACAATAGCCATTTTTTTCATCATCTTCAACTTTGGCAGCCTTCATCTGTTCCTTCTGGACAGATCTTTTTTCCTAGCCTATTTCATAGGTATACAACATTCATGAGACATCATTATAAATTCTAACTTTCTGAATTTTTATTGCAAATATGTCACCCACAGATTTTTCCAATCTCTTCTTTTATTTTCAAATATGTTACGTACGGAACCAGATTCACAAGCATGGGACTTTCTTTCCCATAACATTTTATCTCAATAGGAAATCGGTCTTCCTTATGGCTTACAACATTTCCATATCCAAGACTCTTCCTTTTTGCAATCACTAGTCAGCTAATCAAAGTGTTAGTTCTCATGCACATACATTTTTATTGCACTTTTACAACATCGTCACAAACAATTTCGGAATTGTGCATACTAACAATCGAATTCAATTTCTCAAAAATGAAATACCATCCCTTGCAGTTTGGCTCATCAGGCAATCGATCTTCCTTATGGGCTTACAACACTGCCATATCCAAGACCCTTCTCTCCCTTCAATTCATGCTTTACACAGCCAAACAAACTGTTAGTCTCTCATGCATCCATGTATATAGATATATATAGATCTATCTATATTCAAAATCATGCATACTAATAGTCCAAGTCATTTTCATCTATGCAAAGATACAAAGCGAAAGGATACATCATCCCTTACCTATACATCATTCCATCCTACCAAATTTTTAAAATGTAATTCGGGTATCAATTGATTTTAATGATTGCACCAACATTCGTGGCCACATTCATACCCAATGCACCCTTGCATTGATTTCAAGTTTGTCATACTTTATGACAGGTTCTTGTCCATGGTGTGTTGGAATTTAACCAACCTCTTCACCACATGGATTATTCATTTTCATTCACTCTTACAGTAGGACCATGCTTCCTGCTATAGGTGGATCACGACCCCATATCAGTATACATGAAACTCAAAGGTTTCACATGAATGCCTTTAATCATTCTTCCTCCATTAATAACCAGTGTACCACTGCTCATGGCCACCCAAACTTGTTTTCCTTCAGCATTTTCATAATGTAAGTAAAACCTTGGAAGGTTATCCTTCCTCACTGAAAATTTCCATTGTCTGTGCTTCATGCAAACATGCATTTCCTTGAAGCAACTCCATGCAACGTGCTATCTATGAGCACTTTTTTGTTTCCAATCGTTCCTTGATTGGTCCATGTATTCATGACATATCAGTTCATGAATTCTTCTGAGGGTTACAATCGGTCTTAACTACCAGAGATTCATGCCTCCATTATTCAGGTTCTCCTTCCTGAATCATACCCTACTTGGGTATCCAAGGCATACAATTACCTTCCAACGTTTCCTTTATAACATTAAGACCGTAAAAAATTTCAAAAGGTATTCTTACCCAATCCCTTCATACCTTGTGCCACATAGGCATGAACATTTTTATATCAGTTATGGTTGCTAGCACCCCCCTCTAATATTACCCCATCAGCAGTGCTTTTGCGAGATTTTTCATAGTCCTGTCAACAATCTTTCGACCACAGCCTTCCCATGGTCACCCTCTGCTTGAGGTTGCCCATCATTGGAAATTGTCTTCCTTAATAGCTCCAATTCCTTTCTATACATAGCATACATCATAATCACATTAGTCGTCATGTAAATTGAAATGCAAGTACCATAGCATTTAAATTAATAAAAATATTTTCAAACATGTCCTAGTATTTTTGTATGTACTTCATCACATTATCCTTAATGTTTCCACAAGTGCAACATAAACAGATTTCGATTGTATCTTCAACAATAAAATCCTTATCACTAAGATGTCAACACATTCCCTTTTATTAGTGAATCAATTTTCTCATCCAAGAGAAAACATAATACTCAGCAAGGAAGACTTGAGGACTCTCCCCTTCTTCCAACTCTTCCTATACCGCCTGGGAATTTTCAGCCCAGTTGAGTTATCTCTAAGGCCTTACTGCCTTTTCTAAATCATGGCTTCAACCAAGCCTAGTCCGTTAAATGTACTCATTTATTTATTTAATCATACTCGGGGGTTTTACTTGCCTTTTATCAACTATACCGGTCTCCACAACTGCTCTTTTAATCCTACGGCTCTATTAAACAATTTAGGGTTCTTAGGGTGAGGAAAGTGTTTCTACTTTTTTCCCTCTGTACTTATGCAATCTACCTCTTATTGTGATCTTCCTGCTCCTTTCCCGAGCAGCCTTGGTTAGGTCTCACCCTAACCCTTTTGGAATACAACAACATGCTTTAATAGAAAACTTTTTGTTCATAATGGATCATAAACCTGTGCATCCTGCACATCATTACTCGGTCCTCAGAGTGGTTATCATTCAGTTGTTAGTCTTCTATTAATCACATGATACTTTAAAAATGTAATCCAGGATTCTTATATATAGAAAGGCTTTGCAGCCCATTTTCCAACCTTCAACAATTATTAGGGTTGTGACTCTGTTCCTCTGACAGATTCCTTATACAGTTCCTCCACCGGGAACTCCTTCGGTATGCAACTTCCTTTTTGCATATCCATCACTATCTGTGATGGCCTCAAGCTCGAAATGGCTTCATCTTGTTAATAAGAATTCTTTAAGGGACATAGACATACGTTTTTGACATGCATTCCAGATTATGCTTCCACACATGTTCTAGGTTTTTGCTAACTTACATCCACGATGTACTTAGCTATACTCATAATCATAAGCCTGTGTGCAGTTTCCATAGGTATATTTCACAGCACACATGCATATTTACTTTTAAGATCAGTCAACTCAGGATCATTCACAATCCTTCTCATGTGATGTTCAAAGGCATAATCATTTGTCTCTTATTATGAAAAGAGAGCATGCTTTCTCGTATACTCTTTTATATAATTGTATTAGTGTTTCCTGAGGAAATGGAATACATTCCCCTCAGGCTATTATTCGGAATAGAACTTTCATGACTCCCCATAATGAAGTCAGTTGTGCATCCATAGTATTCATTTAATCTGGACAAGTGAAATTCTTGCCTCACGTTTCACTCATCAGGGAAATCATATTGGGCTTTTAGTATACTTATACTCTTACATCATACATGTGCATCACTTGCACATTTAATATCATTCGTACCTAACTGGTATTAATACCAGGCTTCATATCAAGAATCTTCATAATGCATTAAATCCATGCACTCAAGCATACACACACAACTAAGTATTCATCATACTAACTTAGTTTTATCCTTAGTTTTAGTTAGAGATCACAATCACTTTCATGACTAATCTTGCAATCATAACTCATACTAATGTTTTCTTCTCTTACGGAAATAACCCACCAGGGTCACTTTCCTTTTTATACTATAGCAGCTGGCAAGAAAACATTCTCGCCTCAACCTCCTTGGAACATTACCCAACTTATAAATATATTATGGGCAATTCTAACCATTCCCAAGGTAACAGAGTCAACCACACTAGCTTCCAATTATATCTAGATAGATACCATCCACCACTGGATGTCAATCTGACCCATTGGAATTCTAGAAGTGCCCCAACACTCCCTTTACCACATTCAAGATCAACATTTAGTCAACCATTTTATCTTAGCTTTAGCAATAATGTCTAATACCATTTGGATGAATTACCAAGTATCCAAGTTCAGAAATCCAGAGTATCTTTAGGTCAAGATCAATATTGACCATTATATCTAGAGTTTTTCCTTCTGCTCAGCACAATCATGGATAGAGTCCATCATCCTCCTCCCACAAGAACTCTGGAAGATTAGTTTTTCTATTCTCCAAGCAAGGGAGCCTGTTGTGATTTCTCACTCAATCACTCTATAATTCTACAACTTTGTTTATCAACTTGATTAGAAAAATCTTGTCCAGCAATTCCTGTACCCAAAAACAAAATTTGTTTCAGTCCACTTGAAACCCGAGAGCTACACATGCTCTCCCTTTTCAGGGAATGGTCATCAAACTCATTCCTCTGTTTATGAGGGGTTATACACCTATTCTAGATTTAACCCTTCATCAAAGTAATAATCATTATTGCTACGAATCCTTTCCATCTGTTCACATTTCTATTTTAGTTTAAAGATTAGTGTCCTTTAGCATAATCCCACTCCTATAGGATTGACTATCATTTCCCAAAGGAATGATATGCTTCCTTAAAGTATTTCAAGAATATTTTCATATGACTCGTGCATGAGCCCAAGCAGCCAAGTGTTGTAACCATGCTCTGATACCATTTTGTCACACACCCACTACAGGACATAAGTTGAAATGTAATTTCTCTTTCTGGGTTGGTCGAATCCTTTATCCATGGTCTATAATCCTGATCAATGGAATTTCAAAATCCCCGATCTGAAGCATCTCTTTGATTCCCTACTCCCCTCCAGGGTTCTGCAAACTCCCGGTCACTGGATCGTTTCTCTCCTTTAACTGGAACAACTCTTTGGTTCCTGCCAGAACCTTTACTTAACAAATTCACAGGTCCTCTATTGAAACTCGTCATGTGAAATTCAAGCACCAAGCGTGAGCTTCCCCTCCATGTGATCGTCGACTACGACCATGGGCCTTACTCAAAAGGCACTTTAGAATTTGTGTTTCGTGAATCCTGTTGCTGAGTCCCTCAACTCCTTCAATTTCCAAAACCTGAAATAGACTTAACGGGCTCTAGCTCCTCCTCTTAGTTTCCTCCACGTGACCCTGTCTTGTGACCTAGGGACAATCCCTTAGGTGCTTCGCATTTTGTGATACTGGGGATCCCAATATCCAACGCCTCATTCCTCTAAGTCCCGAAAACTCGAAAGGGATAATGGTCTTTGACTCCTCCTTTGGCCTTCGTCCACGTGACCCTTTCCTGTGACCATGCGCTACCACCAACAGGTGCTACCGGATTTCGTGTTTCAGGATTCTTGTTGCAAGGAACCCTAGTTCCTTGATCCCCGACACCTGAAATCTCTCACCCAGATCAACGGTCTCCCTCCTTTGTGATCAGACGACTCAAATCCTTCTGCCAGCCAACAATCCAGATTAAAACTCGGTGTCCCACCTTTTGGGACTCTGGCGGAGTCTTCACCTTCCAACTCCCGAAATTGAATCCCCAAAAGGTGTATGCGCCAGATCAACATCCCACAGCCTATATCGATCCGACTGTTCAGATTTGATGTCCCGAATTCGCATTTTGGAAATCCGTGAAATTGTCCTTTGACTTCCTTCCCTAGCGAGTCAGCGAAATGATGTTTGCTCGCCACGCATCCTCCAAATGAATGGCTATGATCTTTAGTCACAATCAAAGACTGTGATATTTTCGTAATGATCAATGTTCGTGATCTTATCACAAGTTTGCACTTCACGTATTTTCTCCGGTCTTCACCCTTGTTCTCCCGGTGCCCAAATCCCCAATGGATTTGGATTTTCACCACGTGTCCCTTCCGATGGATGATCAAGGTAGCTCCCCATGGACCCTAGGATCTATGGTCCTGATTCCTTCACTAATTGCGAAGGCTGAAGGGGTCAATCATTAACGCTTGTGCTCTTCCTTTAGATCCATTGGTCCTGACAGACCTGGAATACTCCCGAAAGGATTTCGTCCGTTCGTCTTTCAAACAAAAGGATTCTCTCTTTTGATAATTGGACTTGCTATCCTTTCTGAGCTTAGGTAACGAAATCTAGTTTCTCAGAGCTTCAACTTCCCATGACTCTGAAAACCTTCAAGAGTCACTCCTTCTTGCACAGGGTTTCCAGACCCGGATCGCCTGATCCTTCAGAGGGTCCTTGGGTAATCATCCCTAGTCTTGGAAGATTTCAATGCTACAAAGGTCTCGGCCTGCGATCTTCTTGGGTTTCACTTACGCTTCTGAAAGCATTATCTCTTCTGAGCTTAATAGACTTCATCCTCCAAGGGACTCTAAACAACTAGGAAGGTTGGCATGCGTACATGAAATTATGTCCACGGTCGACGAACACACAGTTCGTGACTCTGGCTTACGCCACAATAAGACACAAGTATTTACGAGTATAAAACATATCCTAACCATATAATTTGTTACTAGCCTAACTATACAACCAAGCAATATAGAAAGGGATACAGTACATCCATTAAGAAATCATGCACAATTCCTGAAACATACACAGTATAACCAATTCCTACATAGTTACAACTAAATTACACAGGGCAGGGGATTGCTTATCTATTACAGGTTTCCGCCAACCAACTGACTGTGGGTGTTTGTCCTTCCACCCAACCATAGGCTCAGAGGCATTCAATATTAGCACTCTGGCCACCCTCGTGCCAAGCCATGATATCACCAAGGAACTCTCACAATTCTCGAGGATTCTTTCGTTGTTCAACTTTGGCTTCGGTTTTGTTCTATGCAACTCTCAGATATATCTCTCTACTATGGCCTCAGTGAGGTTTTTTAGATTCTCTCTTGCATCAAGCTCACGGCCTTCTTATCATCCTCCCCTTGGAGAGCTCCACGCATCTCCTTTACAAGCTTGTGCTCTCGTCTCGTGTATCCTCCCTTGTTCTCTTCTCCTGTATAACTGTCACCTTCCTTCTATTAGAAGGAAGCTTGGGTCCGCCTAGTCTGCCAGACCTTGTGGTACTTTGGGATGACTTCCTGCATCTAGACCATGCACCCATTCATGGGGGTAGTTGGTAATTCAACCACCAGTCCTTTTCTTCATTAACTGCTTTCCCTCCTCCAGTGATATCATGGCCATTACTTTCAAGGCTTCACCCCCACAGTCAGTTAATTGCAACTCAAACAATAATACATTTACATTGTCCTCATGCATTAGCATGGTAATTCTTATCTTATGATTAATTCCAAATTGGTGGAAACAGGGTGTTACAAGACAGTGGATGTGTTGGGTTATCCTTTGGATGGCCTTTGTTCTGTCTTTATTGGGTTCCTAGGCTATCCCATGGAAGTGGTTTACCAGAGTAGTTTTGATCTCCTTGTGAGATTCTCTCTCGATCCCATCCTGATCCTTAATTTTCAGGATTTTGTTGTGGGATCTTATGGCAATGGTTGTTCTATGAAAAAACTTGGTGTTCCTCTCTCCTTCCCTTAGCCATCTGATTCAGTACTTTTTCGCCAAAGAGTTTATTCCTACTGGCATCTTGCTTCCCAGTCCTGGGTCATCTAGATCTCTTCCTTTTTCCAAACCTCTGTATAGCCCTCAGCTATGCAGATTTCCTGGAGTTTTCTCATTTTGTCTTCAATGTTTTTTTTATCTTGGTTTATATTTCCAAAGATTTCCTTTGTCCATTCCTTGATCTTATATTTTATTTATTTAAGTTTCTTATAGAGTTTGAACATCCTTGTCCCTTGCTCTGGTTGTTCCTCCCGCCACCACCGTTTGGTTTTTTCCCTGAAAGTGGGGTGTTCGATCCAAAATTTCTCAAATCTGAAGGGTCTATTCTTCAGTGTGGTTTGGAAACCTACTTCCAGTTGGACTGACCAGTAATCGGACCCTCCCCAGGGAAGGATGTTGCATTCTAAGGTTATCCCCTGCATAATGATAGAATTTGATACTAAGAATCTGTCTAGTCTTGTAGCTACCTGATATCGGTTCATTCGTTTATTGTTCCAGGTGAATTGTCCATTATTAGTTTTGATGTCCACCATCTCCGCTAAGTCTATGAACATTGAGAAATATTCTGCATCCCTATCCAATATTCTTGTACCTCCTTTTTTCTCCACAAGTGACGTGATAATATTGAATTCCCCTGCCAGGATCCATTGGAGGTTACTGGATCGGGTTTTAAGGTCTTCTAGGTATCATATCATTCTTCTCTTTTCCTCTGACACCTAGGGTCCATACACATTGGTGCATAGAATGACCTTCGTATTTGCAATGATTTGCATGCTAACCATTAGTGTGTGCCTGGTAGCTTCGGCTGCTATTAGGCTCAACACTTGTGGGTTCCACAAGGTGAGAATGCCTCCTGCCATCTGGTGGCTTCTGATAGCCACCATCTTGTACTTTCTCCATTGTTGTTTTTTGATTGTTTCCATTCTATGTGCATTGCATTTTGTCTCTTGAATGAAACAGAGATCCAGTTGTTCCTTCCTAAGTCTACTTTTGAGGATTCTCTACTTTCGCGGGCTATTTAGGTCTCTTATATTACATGCTTTAACCTTCATTTAAACACATGGGGGGGAGTTGGGGAAGAGTTTCTTGATCTTACCTGAGTTTATTATCATCACTCCAAGATCCTATAGGGCTATGCTGTTTGATTTCCTACCTTTTTTCCTCCTTGTCTTCTTGGGTGAGAGCTGTGGTTGTCCCTCGTCGGCTTTGATTCCTAGGTTTCTTATCTCTCCATGTGTGCACTTGAGCCCTCTAGATTTTTCTTCCTCTCTTAGGAGGAATAGGTATTGGATGTGATCTAGTTTCTTCGTTGGTACGTTGTCTACTCCTTGCATTTTCCATTGCTCCAGTATGTTTGGGATATCTATCCCTTCCCCTTCCACAAGGTCTCTGAGATTAGGGTCTTCTATACCCATTTTGCTTGGGGTCATGTCTGCATCTCCCTCTGCTTATTGCATGGGGGTGTTGTCATCTCTGGTTTCTCCATCCATAGGAGTTGTGCCACTCCCATGTTCCTTCTTATTACTTGGGCTATCTGTAGGCTCATTTGTTTCTTGTTCCCTGGCTTCTTGAACTTTTGCCAATTCCTTGCCACCTTCTACCCCTTTGTTGGTTGTGTATCATCCTTCTGTTCTATTCTGGGCCTCCAGGTTTCTCCTTGTTGGGGTCTTACCTTGTTTCTTGTTAGCTCTGCTTCTGTGGTTCAGCTTTATAAACCCATCCTCATCCTGTTGTGGTTTTGTGTTTTCCACTTCCTGTTTTTTATTAAGAGGACATTCTCTGATTAGGTGTCCATGTTCATGACTTCTTCTGCATCTGAAGGGGATCTGCTCATAGTCTATGTTTTGGATCCACTCCTCATCCCTGAATTCCAGACTTATGGCTTCTAGGAGTGCTCCCGACACATCCATCTCTATGCAGATTCTTGCATAGGATGTATATGTTGGCACAGGGGAAGACCCAAGGTTCAACGCTACAACAACGCACCAACAAAACCCTAATTATCGACCCTTTCAGAAACACCTGTGAAGCAGATGAAGTCTCACCTGAGGTAGAGGCAGGGGTGGTTGCAGTATTCAGGTGTCTGCAACCTTATCTGGGATACAGATCTATGATTGTAATACTTAACAAAGCACTTAGCACCGACAGTTCATCAATATTTAACCACTATCTACTCTACAGATAAAACATAGCATCGCTTCATTCAGTCAGATATGATGTATCTAAGCACTTAGCATAGAGAGATAGATTAGATCTAGCAAATTCAAGCATTAAGCACATTCACATAGGTCAGATCTAACATCCATATTCATCATTAGCACAAAGCATAAACAGATCTATCTATCTATATCAAAGCACTTAGCAAGTAAAGACATAAACATATCAACACATCGCACAAAGCATAGAAACACAGCATGTATGTGGTTCACCCCCTCCCTAGGGCTATGTCCACCAACTCTTCTTATTTATTATCTTTGTCAAGATTATTACAGGCACATAGAATCAAAATCCTACTCCGCAAAAGATTGGAGATCTGTGCGCACTCCGCCAGATCCTCCTTCTTCGAGCTAGGGTATAGCACCAAGCCTTCCTACAATTACTTCCACGTATCTCTGCAAGTCTCACACAGTATGCAAAAATCAAGTACTTAGCACTCAGCACTCTTACAATCCCTTGATCACACAGATCAGATCTCTAGTACTTAGCACTACTTATCACTTCTATCATGTCTTATCACGTATCTTATTACATCGCTTAGTATTTTATATATACATTAAAAAAGTGGGCCTAAGCATGGGTAAACCCATGGGCTGACATTCCCATACCCATTACATAATCCCAAAACCCAAAAACGCCCTAAAAAGGGCCTGAGATCCCGTGATCTCTGCTTTGTCTTGCGCTCTACCTTTGACAACCTATCGAAGTCCCAAAATAGGTCAAACATGACCAAAAATCCACAAAACTTGGTCAAGGGCCAACATGCCCCCAACACTCACGTGTGACTCGTCCCGAGTCACTCTAGTCTAGGTAGTTATGCTTCAAAGGCCTTGAGCTACTTGGACTTGTTTTTGTGCCACGACCTCCTGTTCAATGAACTCTTGGATGTCTATGTCATTGATAGGTTCCTCTAGGCGTTGTTCAGCTACAGTTACAATCTGCTCCAGTTCTACTCCTCTGCCTTCGACCTCTATGAACAATTGGTAAGCCTTATCTTGTATGGGTTAGAGCTTCTGAGTTACTTCCATAACTTTGCTCTAGATAGTGTGGATCTGTTGTTGGGCAGTGTGTTTCTCTTGAGATCGCTTCATTCTTTCCACAACTAACAAGGGCTTCAACTGCACCTGTATTGTCTCTTCTTGTTGCTTTGCTTCCTGGAACTGTGACTCTAGTGCCTACAATTCTGGGTTCTCTATGAGTTGGTCATATGTCTATGCACTACAATCACTTAGCTACTTCTATTCCATGGCAAGGGATTTTAGTCTCTCAACTACGCTCTGGGAAGTTGCTTCTCTTTGGTCCCTTACATCATGCGGAGTCTTGGGCACTGTGCATAGCTATAAGTATGCTATGCATTGTTGTAGTTGTTGGATAGCTTCTGTGAGTTGCTCTACTTGATGCGTAACTTGGTCCTCTGCCTTTATTTCTATGACTGTCACAGAGCGAAGTGCTTTGCTGACCACTTCTTTCACTTCGAGTTGCTCCGCGAGCAACTGTTCTTTTCCTTGTTGCATATATGCTTTTTCTTCATCGAACTTCTCTTGGAGAGAAATATTTTTCTGTTCTGCAGCGCTGCATTGTTCTATGAGTACGCCTTGCACTTGCTTCAAGGCTTGGGTGGATTTTTCTATTTCTTCTTGTGCTCGTCGA
Source organism: Picea abies (assembly GCA_900067695.1). NCBI lineage: Eukaryota > Viridiplantae > Streptophyta > Pinopsida > Pinales > Pinaceae > Picea > Picea abies. The sequence goes on from CBVK0100286706.1 coordinate 17,898, forward strand.
ACGTGAGCTTCGATTGTATCGGTTAGTCGGTGGAGTTGGGCTGGCTCATCTCCCAACTCTGGTTCTCCCGATGGCAGGGGTGTAGTGGAGACTATGTGATTGGACTGAAGGGCCTACTGTACCCCACAGAGTTCGATTTCAATTCGATCATACATTTCTTCCTTATTAGCTTCTTGTTTCTCTACTATTTCCAATGAAGCATCATTCAGGGCTGCTATTATGAAGTCAAAATCATCATAGGTGAGGACAGTCTGCATCTTGGTCATGGTGGCTTTCGATTTCTTCCAGGAAGAAGGTTTCGGGGGGGAAGCCTTCCTCTTCTTCTGGGGATCAACCTCGTCTCTGGGTGGTGTTACTTCACCTGGATTCTATTCAGCTTCTACTTCATCATCACCCCCTCGGTCAGGTGACACTGAAGTTGTCTTTCCTAAGGAACTGCTTAAATCTTGGACCTCTTCAGTCTTCTTTCATCTGTTGGTTCTAAGTGTATTTTGTTCTTTATGAGTGTCCTCTAGGCTATCAAGGTCAAATATCTCTGCAGGGTTGGTGGGGATAAGGAGATCATCGGACCATTCCTTAGTGATCTACTCAAGGTCTTCTTCTATAAGTTTATAGTATGACTGGAGTTGCTCTTTATGTTCATCTGCTCGCGCTATAATGTAGATGAAGTGTCGATATGCGCTGAAATTCATCAAAGGTCAGAATCTCTGTAGGGTATTCAGAGTCATGTGAGGCTCAGCTTCAATGGATCTCTTTAGTTGGAGGTAATATGAATGAAACACATCATTCGACTGCCATTGTTTGTTCATATCACTTGAATACCAAAGGGTAGCGAACTTCGCAGCAAGCGATTCTAATGGCTCTGTATCCGGGAAGGTCGCACCTTCTGGCATCTCCCAGGAAACAAAGGTGATGAGTATCAGGAGCCAGCTGAAGTGAAATTCATAACACTGATCCTGTGCTTTTCGGTAGTCTAGTTCCAATTGGTTAACTAGGTACTTCACCCAGTTCATCTGTAGGCCTTCTGCGCACTTCCCTATGAGGTCAATGACGAATCCGGTGACCTGCGTAGGTCGGTTCTTCCTTAATAGCTTACCAGATATCAGTTGGCATGCTAGGCGCACTACACCACTCTGGATGGAAGCTACCTTGTAGCCTCTTATTCCCTTCTCAAGATCGCCATATGTGTCCTTGATCTTTTGTGCTAGTGCGTGATCTATGGCTTTTCCTAGATAAAAATCCTGCGGGTCAGGTCCTTGCATACTCAGTCCTGTGATCCTGTGGATCAGTGTTGGGTCAACTGTAATATGACGGTCTAGCCATAATTAGCTGCCATGGTAGCACAACAGTAATATCTTGACGTAGGCATTGACTTCCTGGTGTCTATCGAAGTGTGGGTTCTTCATAACATTCAACAGGGTGGACTGCACAAGGTTCATCGTCCATGGATGAGGGATGATCTTTGAATTCTTCCCCTTCATCTTGGTCAAGTACTTATACGGGGCGAGTATACCATAGATCTTGCGATCTCTGAGGTTGAAGTCGTTGAACTTCAACGATGCGAACTTATCCTGGTCTGCTCAAACTACGTGTATCCCCTTCAGAAGGTACGCAGTAACTATGGTGTACTCAAAGTCTATTGGTACACTATCACGATTCACCGTGTCAGCTAGAGGCGGGATGTAATCAGGCAATATGGTCGGAATCAGCTTCGCATTTGCTAGGTTGTCTTTGTTCTTGGTTCACTTTTCCAGTCATGGTCGGGATGGTCTGGTTCCGCGAGCAATCGATGGAAAGGCTTGCACTGTTCTCATCGATGAATCTTGTACACCTGCAGACATCGAAATTACTCTTTCAGTCATGAGGTCGATGAGAAATTATTCGACAACTTTCGCTACTGCACTGAACTCGTCTGACATACATGCTCGGGGTTGGAAATCTCGGGTTCGAGGAGTAACTTAGACGCTGTAATGGTATAGAGGGAAATAGCGCAATGATCTCTGTGCAAAATCAACGAGTCTGCGGGCTCAAATTCACAGTTAGCAAAAGTTTTCTCAGTTCATGGAGCGACGGGATAAATAGATAACTTGGCAACAGGCGAGAAGCCTTAATTAACTCTGTTATGTTCATTACGATGTGGTCCAACGGTCTGGTGACGAATCATAAATTCCTTTCTACCCGTTCAAGGGGGTTGGCCTAATGGTTATATTATTCCTGACGGCTATATTGCTTCTCCATGGTGAAGTTCCATGTGACATTGTTCTGATATCCTGACGAAGCTCTAATTTTGCAAATTTTCCTTCTGCGAAGTTCCCTCTGGAACCTTCTGTAACTTGTCGACCTTAGCTCTCTTCTTACTTAATTTTATAGCCTTCTTTCCAGTGAGATTCGTCTTGCTATTCCTTTTTCCATTCTGATTCTTATCTTCTTTTGACACAGTAACTTTGCGTTGTTTAGATTCTTTCCTAAGATTCAAGGGTAATATTTCTTCTTTATCTGGAGTAGGTACTTCAACCTTCTGTGGGTCTTTTAGTGTTCGTGCAACTTTGACATCCTGGTCTCTGGTGTTAAATAGCTTTGATATGTTCTCTTGTTCTTCAATCAAGTGTGTGATCCTTCTAATCATGAAATCTTTTAACTCTTGCTTCTTCTGTTCTAAAACTTCTTCTTCTTCCCTTCTGGCCTAATCTCTTTCAATCCAAGGCTTTCCTAGTAACATAGCAAATGGGGCAATGTCCTCAATAAATTTAACAATCTCGAAATCCTCCTCTGTCGAAGTTCCATTGGCATTCATAAAGATCTGGGTGAGCTTTCCACATAGGTTTATCAACTTTCCTCTAAATATCCCTATTCCTCACAATGAAGGAATCATAGTAGGCTTCCCTAAAAGTTCCCAAGTTCTTTCTTTCATGATATTCACCTATGTTTCCTCATCTAGAACACAGTCAATGTCGAAGTCTCCTATTCTTGCTTCTATGCATGCTTTTTCTTTGAATATGTTTGATAAGCTGACATGTCGGTGGTCATTTAAGGTTTCTTTCATCTGTAGCAATACCTTCTCTAATTATTTCTGGGGTTCTTCCATAATCGTAGTTTCTGAATCTGTCTTAGGGTTTTCTTGTCTCATGTTCATTCCTTCAATCTTAGCAATCATTCTAGGGAAGTCCAATACTTCATGGTCCATATCTTTGCAACAAAGACAACAAGGTCTTCTCCCAGGGCATTCCTTAGCAAGATGTCTCGATTTTCTGCAACTGTAACAGAGGGTTAATCCTCTCTTTATTTTAAGTGATCCCCATCCTTTCCTGTACTGCACGCTAGGATCATAGTAGCTAACCTGCAAACATTTCTTTCTAGGATCCTGCATCCACTTGTTAGTCCAAACACTCTTTCTATGCATGGGTATAACATATCTTTCACTATTCTTATCGGATCTACTCATATCAAACCTTCTTTCATCTATTAGTGCCCTATTTTTCAAGCTAGGACAAAATCTATCAAACATACTTAGATCCATACTGTTGAAACAAAAATTTCTACTTATCTTACTTCTATAGAGCACAAAGCTTTCAGATCTAAAACATTTCACTATTCTTACCTTTATCAGAGCACAGAGATTCCAGATTTTACCTCTTTTCTTCAGATCTGACCTCTTTTCTTGGCATAGATCTTCACAGGTTTGTAGAATGTTGTGCACTAGGGAAACAGATCTATAGAGATTCCATAGTTTCAGGTCAGATATTTTCACAAAGATTCTTCTTCCTCAGTTCCCAGCAATCACAGTTTCAGGTCCCAGCAACGGAATCATTTGTTGGCACAGGGGAAGAACCAGGGTTCAATGTTACAACAACACACCAACAAAACCCTAACTACCGACCCTTTCAGCAACACCAGCAAAGCAGATGAAGTCTTACCCGAGGTAGAGGCAGGGGTGGTTGCAAGACTCAGATGTCTGCAACTTTAGCTGGGACACAAATCTGTGATTGTAATACTTACCAGAGCACTTAGCACCAACAATTCATCAATATTTAACCACTATCTAATCCATAGATAAAACAAAGCATCGCACCATTCAGTCAGATCTGATGTATCTAAGCACTTAGCATAGAGATATATATTAGATCTAGAAAATTAAAGCACTAAGCACATTCACATAGGTCAGATCTAACATCCATATTCATCATTAGCACAAACCATAAACAGATCTATCTATCTATACCAAAGCACTTAGCAAGTAAGGACATAAACACATCAACACATCGCACAAAGCATAGCAACACAACATGTACATGGTTCACCCCCACCCTGGGGCTACGTCCACCAACTCTTCTTCTTTATTGT
>CBVK0100286707.1:0-22237 GCA_900067695.1 Picea abies
TCTTCCGATCTCACATACACATTGTGGGCAAACCGCATAAGCACTAAGAGGTGTTTAACCTTTTCAAATAGTCTATGGAACATATGTTGTTCTACCTATAAACCTGGCGCTACCAGTGATGAAGTTATGGAAGGATCAAAATGAAGAACCCAATCATGTAACCAGGAGAATTAATCAATTGATTGAGGTTCAACAACATAGAGTTGAAGTTGATGAAAAGATGTAGAAGTACCAAGATGATATGAAAGCATTGTTCGACCGCAAGGCAAAGGACAGGGAATTCCTCCCAGACGATTTATTACTAAGATGGGATGCAAGAAAGGAGGAAGCAGTGAAGCATAGTAAATTCGACCACCTCTGGTATGGACCATTCAGGGTCTCGTCTCCAGAAGGAAAAAACTCTTTCCTACTGGAAAATATAGATGAAGAAGTCCTTAGCGCCCCTGTCAATGAGCGGTATCTAAAGCATTACATGACATAACAGTCACCAACTATTAAATATATATATATATATATATATATATAATGATTTTTATATTTTTTGTACAGATATGCATTTTCATTTAAACATTGCTCTTTGATTTTCTATTTTTTCCGTTCATAAACTTTTGGCATAGTTCGGATAAGATTCATAATTGTCTTTTATAGGATTCCAGCTACATACAAAATGAGCAGTAAGAGTAAGGCGAGATCCCTAGTTGGAGCCTATGTTGGAGCCGCCCCTGTTTTCCTAGCCTTTCAAAAGTTTCATTCTTGATGCTTGAAATCTAAAAATGCTTTTCATTTTTCCTCTAAGAGATTGATGATCTCTGAAGCTTGATCATGGGAGCAGCAATGATTTTTCCACTCTTGAAACAAGTCCTATCTGTCGTAAAATGTTTCCTCTTTTGTTCTACTTCGAGATCTCGCAGATCGGAGACTATAGCTCATGAATTTCACACATCCTGAGTCACAAAACAGTGAAGTCATTTTAACTTTTCACTCAAAATAGTAACGAGGGTAAAGTTTTCCCCAACTCGTGTTTAAACGTCGTCGGGGTTTTGCCCATTGATGATTGCCAAACCCAAAATTTCAGTTTCATAACCCCAATAGCCGAGGACATGAGTTCCTTATTTGAGTAACTCATATCAAGGTTAAGGGTAAAGGCTAAACCACGGTAAAAGATTCTCTCGGCATTTCGCCACTCGACGTTGTCCTTTTTGAAAGTTTGATTTTCTAAACCTCGACTGACGAAGTTATGATGCAGTTATAACATGATTAATTAATTACTTAATCCAATATTATATTCCCTTTTAATTAAGTCATGTTATCGTGACCTCGCGGTTTCGTAGCTCTGCATGTAAATCTCCCAGAAACTTATCGTCGAATCCCTAAATCACGATATGGAGAATATAATAATTATAAAATTAATCAAGCCCCAAATCGTGAATACCTTTAATTAACCAATTTCGATCTTCACAGTCTCGGGTGTTAGAAACTTGAAATATTAAAGGAAAATCCCCGATATAGCGAGTACCGAACCACTGTTAGCAGCGGTAAAACCAAATTAATTAAGACTAAATCAATGTATACCCTGTGCTTTGATGTCCGCATGATTTACTAGGTAGCCTTTTCCTCCATGCGCCAACTAAGAGATAAAACCACCAAAATTTATGACATTGATGAGGGAATAGGGTAAATCGACGTAAGATCGGATTTTTTATGACAGAATTTATTTCCAAAAGTGATTTGACAAACTTGTTCTGAAAGGTACCTATTTTTTTGAGTATATATCAGAGTTGTATTTCATTATGACAAATGCATTTTCATAGCACGCAGAGCTCACCATCTCTGAGTAAACTGACTTTTGTATGTATATGCAGTTCTATCGCAGAAGAGATAAAATGCAAGCTTCATCCATGGCTCCACGAAAAGCAACAAAGGCGAATGTTGAGGTTTCGAGACAAGGCTCAGACAATGTCTCTGATACTTCGCCCCGAAGTATCAAATCGGTCCCGAATTGGTCATATGTTTCAGATATTCTGCAAGCAGAATTGGTGGATTATTCCAACGACTTGGATGACAACGAAAGAGATGATTTAACCACCAAGTACAAAATAGTCGTCCAGTCCGAAATGCATAGAGTAGCAGCCAGACTGTGATTGCTTCCATATTATGATATGGTCCGATGGGCATTGGACCATGTGGACATACCGACCAGGAATATCATGAATGAGCAAAGAGTTACCATTGGGACCTTCAGGCCAGAGCATCTGCAAACCATGTACAAGCTAACCGCTACGTCCGACCACACATATGGCGTTGAGTTCTTGGAAGAATTCAAGGAGAAGGAATGCGAACAATATGATAAAACCATGTCCAGTTTGATAAAGGATTGGGTTTCAAACTCTGTGAAGTTCAGAGCCGATACCCATGGCATATATTCAATTGCTTTGTTAGAACCGCAGTACAGATATGTGGCCATGATGACATGCTGGTTATATGGGAAAGAGGACACATCACATTTTTTTCTTGTGTGGGTGCCTCTAATGTTTTGGGTCACGGAAGGTTGTTCTTTTAACTGGGCAAAGATTCTTTCGAATAGCTTGACAAATCGGGTCACAGAGTATCAGGAACAGAAGGAGAATGGGAAGGCGTCATCATTTTTCATGTTCGCGTACATTATGGATGCAATTTGTTCTATGACACCATTTCCATTGATGAACTGGAGTTGGACTCCGGCCAAAGATGAACCCATACATGTATATCATGCAAAATTATGGGAAAACAAAGAAGAAAATTTTGCTTATGAGATTTTTAATTGGGTAATGGTGCCTCTGCACATCACCATTTTTGGTCACCCGCCACCTCGGATCTCGGACAACATAGTAACAAATCTGAGCCGCATCACGGACTGGTATGTAGAAGCAGAATTTTCATACCTCAGAGTTTTCAGGGCCTCTGTTCCCCCACATGCGCTTCCATTGTTCATTCAAGACAAGCTGGCTTGTCGTGAGGTTGCCCGGCAAACGGTAATTGGTGGTGTAAGTAAAGAGCTTAAAGGGTATTCAAAGAAGGTATGGCCTTCTTTTCCTATTCGTTTGAATTCTTATTCTTTATTAGATTTCAGGCATGCCAAAGCCGAGGCGATAGCCCTAGAAGACCTAAATTTGGTCTCCATCAAATACAAGAAGCACGATCCACAGAGGGTCATGAGCAATCATTTGGCTAATTGTAGCCTCAAAAGATTTCAGCATGAGAACTCACCCTCAGATGAAATTTTCCGAGGAGCGAGATCCTATGAAGAAATGCTAGCCCGGATCCAATCCCTGTCACCCGAGGATAGAGCCGAGGTATTGAAATTCTAGGAACACTGACGTAGCTATATCCCCATTGTGTTGTGAGGTGAGATTCTAGGTATTTTGGAGACAAAACAGAAGGACGTTGAAGGCTCTAACGATGCGACTCCCGACCAAGGAAAACACATGGACAAGGGGGAAGAAACAAAGAGTCTGGAAGCAGAGAAAAAGACCTTGGACCCATCGAAGAAGCAGAATCCAAAAGTGGAGAAAAATACCCCAGACCCGCCGAAGAAGCAGAATCCAGAGACAGAGGTAAAGACTCTAGAACCGCCAGAGAAGTAGAGTCTGATTGATACTCCAAGAAAATTAGCGAAAGAGATCAGAGAACCCATCACATCTGTCACACCCTTGTAGTTGACACAGGGAAATATCGGTGAGGGATGGATATTCAATGAAGAGATGAGGCCCATAAGAGTAGAAGAACTCCCCCTGAATGAGTTTTTCTTCGACAAAAAGAGAAAGGCAGTAATGAAAAGGGAGTTCTATCAGGAAGGAGAGTCGACTGCGAAGAAATATAAGGTCATAATTGATGGAAAATACAAAAAAATGAGCAATTAACCATTGAGATAGCAGGGACACTAGGAGCCTATGCCTCGGCGAATCAGTTTTCAGTTGGGCTCCTAAAAAACCAACTTAAGAGAAAAAATCACCTAATTAGGACCCTTGAAGCCAGATTGGCCACAACAACGGAAACTACTAAAGATCAGGCGAGCATAGGAATGGAGTAGGCCAGGTTGGCCGATAAGAATGAGATAGAGATTCTCAAAACTAAGCTTGAGAAAGCACAGTTGGTGGTCCATGATGGTCGGATGCAGGCGAGCTAGCAGAGGAATTTGATTGAACAACTGCAGGTCCGTGTAGAGATCACTGAGAGAATAATGATAAACATCAGGATGTTCAAATCCCAAGCAATCAAGATTCGTAGCAGAGTCTCTACGGCGCAGCAAAATTTGCTCGCCAAGGTAGAAGCAATCCGTGACAAATGTTTATTGGTAAATCAGGTTTCGGAGAACTTATCGGCTAGAGAGAGGGATGCTGGAGCGGCTCAGGTCGCCTTCCAGGAGGCGGTGATAGCTACGAACAATAGGGTTTCGGCAGGTACTCCTAGGATCACCATTTCAGAACAAACAGAAGGAAATGTTTTGTTAAAGGAATGGGAGCATAACATCGCTGAAGTAAAACAACAAGCCCAAAAGATAACCAACTCCTTGGAGGAGGCCTTTAACTCTATAGACGATGAGCTGTTGGGCATCAACAGCATGTGCGATGCCGAGACACTGATGAAAATGAATGTGGAACAAATCTTGCTTGATCTGAAGGATAAAGAAGAAAGATATTTGACCGATATCTCTCAGATGACTATGGTGGACATAGTCCAAGTGGATAAATGCATGATCAAACCCAGCGTGCAATTATGCGCCATCGACATCATCAATGGACAGATGGAGGACAAGCTGCAGTAGTTAGCCTGAGAATGTTACTTCTTCGAAGTTAGCTGTCAAGCAGAACCATCACGGCTAATATCTCAGCTGGTGGAAAGATGTATCACCTGTATTGAGCTCACACAACAATAAACATCTAGTACCAAGTGAGGAAAGAGTAGGAGAAATGGAGCAATTGCACTCCTCCCTGTCATAACTGAGATTTTGTGACCATTGAGATTCTACCTTATTTGTAAAATTGTATAAATATATCACAAAAAGAAGTAAACAAGGCTGGACCTTTTTGTGTCGTTTGTAATAGATTTTTTACATTTGAGAGTTAATACAAGCAGATCTGGAGATTCTCAATTCTGTCACTACTGTATTACACGTTTTCTTCCTTGTATCTCATTTTTTCATTTCATTTCATATTCTTAACTAATGTGCTTCGTTATAATTTAGTACGACCACTACTATAGCGAATGAATTTTGGTTTTCTGCAATTGTTTATTGTTTTTCCTCTGTACCAACTATCAACGAGTTTAAGACCAGTCTGCATCTTCAGAATTCTACACATATTCTCTGCTATATCAGTTATTTCCTTACTTTTTTCCTCTCCTGTTTATGTGTGATACTCTCCCTCCATAGGAGCCTTACACCATAGACAATCAAGTGTTTTTCTCCCATCTCACACTTTTATTAAAATATAATATAGTTACGGGAACGAGCCTTTGATTTGCATCCATATTTTATTTCTGCAACTGTAAATTCTCTTTTATGCGACCAAACTAAGACAGCAGTTAATATCTCTTGAAGTTTTTACTACTTTTATTGTTCCCCCATGACGGTTCCTGTACCAACACAGCCTAACGGTGAACCCGGACTATCGAACCAAACACACATTGCCTTAAACCTCTTCGACACCATTCTTAAAATGAAAACTAACTGGACCGAACTTGAACAATCATGGGAAGCCATTGAACGAGACATAACTATGTAGGAACAGTTGGAAGCTAGACAACGCCAATGAATAAATCTTCCTTAGTTTCCTTCGTCGAAGGTTGACATTTCTCCCTTCTCTATATTTTAACCACTTTCAGATGCCTTGACACTATACTTCTAAGCCTTAAGTACAGACTCAGGAACAACAATACCAAACCATCAACCTGTACCATACCAAGTGCATCAACCATGCACCAACACCTGTACTAAATCGTGCATCAACCATGCACCTCAACCTATACCAAAATGTGCATCAACCATGCACCATAACATGTGTCAACCATGCACATCAACCATATAACATATCATGTATCATACCATGTGTCAACCATGCATATCAACCATTTATATCAACACCATATCATGTGCCAACCATGCACATCAACCATGTATATCAACTATAACAAGTGTCTCAACCATATACCATATCACTCTCAATCATGCCATGTACGATAAGATAATCCTGAACTATATGCCATAACATGTGACCAAACCATACATCAATATAACCAATAATGATTCTAATCAATGTATCATAACATCACCAGGATGTACCATATCACATACTATTATCACCATGCATGTACCATAACACCATAGCCATAACCCTTAAAACTTACCTCTGATCCTATAGATGAATTTTTGTACTGTAAAATAACATGTAACTCTTCCACGATCCTCAACAACCTGGTACCAACATCCCTTCACAACCTTTCACAAGCCCTTTTACATATACACATTTTTCTCTTCTACATCCTGTGGATATTCATGCTTTCCTCCACTCCAACCTGCATACATACATACCCTGCTAACCTATAGCTCATGGATACCTTAGAAACTAGGGTTTTATGCAACCCAGAGACTTTCTCCGTCGAACCTTTTTTTCTACCTCGAAAATATGTCATCACAAACTTAGCAAAATATCACTAGATCATAAGAATGATACCTAATGAATAAGTTTGTGTATGTGTTTTTGAATGACTCCTTGAGGTGATTATATACTTGTGCTAGGTAAATCCTCTCCTTAATTTAGGGATTCTAGGTTTTTATTGTTATAAAACCTTTACCCCTTTGACCAAGACTTATAACCAACTAGGGGCTTCTCGTCTACTCTTCAAGGCTTCCAACCTTACAAGGTCATATCTCTCTAGCCGTGAGGAACTACGTGGCATTCCATATATCACCAGAAACTAAATTATTTTTAATATCCATCTATGATAGTATTACCTACAATTTTGTTGTTCTTCATGTCCATATTCCTTAATCAAATTAAGGTACCATAACCACACCTTAAGGGCTACATGTAGACTACATCAAATGTACCCAACTAACTCGCCATCAATATTGATCATACAAATCAAATGTACCCAAATAACTCACCATCAATCAAGATCATACAAATGTCAATCAAATTTCCAACATCTTTGGACCTCTCCAAGAGTTGACATGAATCTCCAAGATCACTCTCCAAGGGTTGAAATAAATGAAAACCAACTATCCAACAAAATGAAGCATACTAAGAAGTATTTTCCTCTCTTAAAATGACTGATTTAGTTGCAAAAGAAGCAAGATAAGAGGTATTGGACTCTCCTAAATATTTATTTTAAGAGGGAGATGAATATTCTTTAATAAAACTCTTTTTTTGATTTCCAAGGTCACATAGAGGTGCGAGGAAAGAGCATACCCCAATATTGTCCAAATAGTCTACTATTTCCGATTTAATGTGATGTTTTGTAAAAGGACAGATTTCAATGTTTGAAATTCAAATGCTAAACTTAAGCCATCCACATGGAAACCAAGGAAATAAAATATGTTATGGCTCCTTTTAACCCCCCTAGATGTCTATGTTTGGCTAATTTATTATGCAAGAATAAATGCCAAGCCTTATTTTTGTGGCTTTTACAAAGGACATAAAATAAATCTAAGCTACTGAATATATATATATATGTATATATATATTATAGCTGTAAATGTGTTGAACCTGCATAGAATAGATCTAGCTAAACAATAATACACACATTTGCAGAGAGAATTTGAGAAAGAAGAAGAAGGAGAGAAATAATTCTCATTAACCATTGTGAATAATGAATAATTTACAAATGATATACTTTGTATAACTCAATGGGTGTTCACTCGAGGAGAACCAATGCGCCATAGTGGTGGTCTAGAGTAGAACCAATGGCATCTTGCTTCTTTCTCGACCAATAGGTAGGCCCATAACCAATATTGATTGAGTAACTAGATGTGTAATTGAGATCAGTGTTATCACTAGCCCAGTCAGAATCAGTAAACCTGATGAGATATAATGTAGAGTCTGTTGCATAATGAATCCCAAAGGTGATGGTTCCCTATATGTATTGAAGGATACACTTTGCAGCTTTCCAATATAGCTCCTGCGACTCCTGCATGAACCTGGAAACTGCGCTAACTACATATGAGAGGTCTGGTCTAGAGTGTGTGAGAAACAACAAGCTCGACACTAGTTGTCTATATAGTGTGTTGTCAACCAATGGAGTCTCCCCACCATCCTCAAGTTTGACTCCTGATAGGAAAGGAGTCGGAGCAGATTTGTAGTATGTCATGTAAAATCTCTCAAGGAGATCTCGTGCATACTTGGCCTGAGACAACTTGATGCTTAATGCATCCTGACTTATCTCAAGTCCAAGGAAGAAGTTTAGTGGACCCATGTCCATCATAAAAAACCTTTCATGTAGAATCCTCTTGACTGTAGAAATCGCTGAAGTCGAGCAACCGATGATCATAAAATCATCAATGTACAAAACTAAGAGTAAAAGTGAATTATCCATCCTGAGCTTGTAGACATTCGGGTCTGATTTACAATGTACAAAGTTCTGTGAAAACAGGTCGGAATCCATCTTGGCATACCATTCCCTCAGAGCCTGCTTGAGGCCATAAAGGGACTTCTTCAGTCAACAGACCAAAGACGAGTCCTCCATAAATCCATATGGCTTCTCCATGTAGATCTCCTCAGAGAGATCACTGTGAAGAAATTCATTCTTCAAATCCATCTGATGGACTTCCCATCCTTTGGTTTTTTCAATGGAAAATGCCAATCATATGGAATCCATATTCTCTACTAGAGTGAAGGTATCATCATAGTTAATACCATGAACCTATTGAAATCCTTTGACAACAAGCTTGGATTTGTATCCACTAATATATCCATCCATTGCGCTCTTGGTCTTGTAGACCCATATGAATCTAACAATTTTCCTCCCAAAAGGAAGGGGAACTAGATACAAAGTCTAGTTCTCGAGGAGGGATTTGTACTCCTATTGCATGGAGGATTCCCAAAAGGGATTTCCAGTAGCCTCTCCATAAGACTATGGATCTGAAGACTGAACCAAGAAAAGATGCCTGGAGGGAAATGGTTCAGTGGTAGTGAGTGCAACAAGAGGATCCTCAAAATCATATCAAGTCCTTCTAGTATCGGCTGGATCACTAACGAGATCCCCTATAGCCTGAAGAGTATTTTTTTCCCACTTAGGCCTCTGCTATGGCTCTGCAACTACATATGGATGCTTTGAATCTGCATCCAACTATACTGACTCTATATCTATATCATATGAGTCCTCCGAATCATAAATATCGTCTGAAGAAGAGTTGGCATGTGCATGTTCATCATCTCAGAGAGGTGGAATAATGAAGGTGTCTCCATGCGGCTACTGAGGTACATGCAAGAAACTTTCCTCAAATTGGACACTACACTCGATGATGAGCCTATCCGAGGAAATATAAATAAGCCTATATCCCTTCACACCATTGGTATATCCAACAAAAATGCAATTAGTGCTCTATGGATCAAGTGCCTTCCTGTTTTCAGAGGGAATCTAGGCGCATGCATGTGAACCAAAAATGTGAAAGTGGGTCACTTCCGGTTTGAGGCCACTCCAAGCCTCATAAGGGGTCTTATCCTTGACAAATTTATGGGGATATCTATTTTCTATGTATGTTTCACAATTAATTTCTTTGGCCGATATTCTCTGTGGTAGTGACTTTGCATGTAGCATGCAATATGCCATCTCCTTTAGAGATCTATTTTTCCACTCAACAACTCTGTTTTGTTGCGGAGTATAGGGAATTGTGTGCTGCAACTAAATCCCTTCCTCATGGAAATGATTATGGATATCATGATTTACATACTCTCCCATGTTATTAGTTTCGATGACTTTGATCTTCTTTCTGGATTGTGTCTCAACCAAGGATTTGAAATATTTGAGGTGTTGAAAGACCTAGGATTTTTTCCTGAGAAAGTTGATCCAAGTAAAACGTGAGAAATCATCAACAAAAATGAGAACAAAGCTCTCTTTGTTGATGGATGGATGTGGAAAGGGACCCATAAGGTCACTTTGAATCATATCTAAAGGTGTGGAAGCTCACTTAGACTTTCCTTTATCGAATTTCTCTTGAGGGTGTTTTCCGAGAACACATCCCTCACATACTCCCTTGGAGAAATGGATGTCTGGTAGACCATTAACTAATATGTTCTTGCTAATATGTTGCATCTAACTAAAATTCAAATGTTCAAACCTTGTGTGCCATTTCCTACTACTTTCATCAACATGAATAAGCAGTAAAGAAGAATCAGGTTCAATGAATTTAGAAAATGTAAACAATCTAGACTAATGATTTAACTCACCAGTAGCAACCCTGGAGTTGGTTTGCAAGCCATATATTTCCATGGAATTTAGTGTGAATATGGATTTATTTACAGTGCTATAATTCATCATTTGATACAAGGAGAGAAGGTTGAAAAAAATTTTGGGAACGTGCAACACATTCTCGAAGCTTCCGTTGGTGAGTTCAATCCTTCCTTTGCAGGTGACTTCGACAAAAGATTTTCCCCCCATCAAAATAGGAGGACCTTTTCATGCATCCAAAGAAGAATATACTACTTCTGATGAAACCATGTGATGTGATGCTCCTGAATCTACGATCCAAGCATCGGGAGAGGAGTTGATTGTAATCAAGGCATGGCTAGAATTGTCTTTCTTGGAATTCAGATCTCTTGGCTTCTTTTTCTTTGCACCCCCAGGAATGTGATCTTCAAGGTTGTTTTTATGAATTATTTGAGACATCATATATTTTTTTTTTTCATGCATGCAGATTCCGAATGGAATCCTTTGTGAAAGTACGTGCATTTCTCCCATTTTCTTTCCTTTTCCTCTTTGTATCTAGAGGCATCCGTGAATGGTTTTGTGTACCCTTCCTTATTCAGATGTGCATGAGATTTCCATTTATATTTTTCTTTAGATTTATTATATTTTTGGATGCCATCATGAACAATGAGTGTATGCGCCCTTGGGCCTTTGATTGTGCCCATGTTGATCAGCTTGGTTTTCTCTTGTGTTAGGGATTCGATAAAGTCCTAAAGAGAAGGAATATTTCAGTTGTCTCTAGAGGAAACTCTAATAGAATGGAATGTTTATACAAATACATAGAATTTATGACCAATCTTGGAGAGAATGGTGAGAACCATTTGTTTCTCCTCCTTCAATTTATCAACCCCACAAGCTTTGAGTTGCGACAACAAATCCTTGAATTTTGTAAAGAAATCTTGGATATTGTCAAAGATTTCTGGATCCAATGTGAGAAGCTCCACCTCCAACATGTGTCCCCTCATCTCATAATGTTTTCCAAAGTTCCCTTCCAAGGTGGTCCAGGCTTCATTGGGAGTCTTACAGGAAGATATATGAAAAAGGCGATCGAGAGAGATAAGACTACAAATTGTTTCGAGTGCCTCATCCATGCGATTTAAGTACTTGCATTTTTCTATGGATGATGTTGATTTTGTATCTATATTCAATTTTAACCTCTACAACCCTCTGGTTCGAAGATGTATGGATATTTTCTCCTTCCATGCAAAATAGTTGTAAGGTGTAAGAATGAATTCTTTTTGGAATACCATCTTTCCACTGTCTTCAATATTTTGTACCTACACATGTTTTTGGTGTAGCTTTAGATTAGGAGTCTTTCAGCTCTAATACCATGTAAATGTATTCAAAATACACAAAATAGATCTAGATAAACAATAATACACACATTTGCAAAGAAAATTTGAGAAAGAAGAAGAAGGAGAGAAATAATTCTCATTAATCATTATGAATAATGAATAATTTACACATGATATACTCTGTATAACTCAATGAGTGCGCACTGGAGGAGACCCAATGTGTCATAGTGGTGGTCTAGAGTGATGTGGACACTCACCAACAATTACGGGAGTGAACTACCACCTATTCTAGTCTCTTAGGAAGTTACGGGAGTGAACTGCCATCTGGTTGAGTTAACTAGTCAACTAGTCTTCAATTAACTGACTGAACATAGAGTAGTGAGGAGTTAACTCAGGAAATCAAAGGTAATGTGTCAGTCTAGTGATGATCCAAAGGAAAGTGTAGATTATCTGGTGATGATCCCAATTTTTCATGGTGACAAAACCAATGCAACATCTAAACTCAACTCAACTAGTCAAACTGAAGTGTCAACTGAAAGAGAATATTCTCTAGGTGGAATATTCTCCCCTGAAATATAGGAGATTGGATAATGACTAACTATGACTAATAAACAAGGAAAAACCTTAGGAAAAATAAATCCTAGTGTGTGTGAAGTAACTCCAATAACAACCACATGGATCTGTGCGAGTTTGGGCCCAACAGTCGCATAGTCTGCGCGGATTTTCTTGTTAAAACATTGTGTGCTTCTACATGATTAGTGCGTCTATTCTTCCCAAACTTGTGCACACACAGATAAATGGTGGGACAAAAATTTAACTTGGGCTCTCTTGATCAAAGGACCAATTACTACATTTGAGGGTTGGACTAGGCTGGTTTTGATCCCCGCAAACACAAATGAGTGAGAAAGAAAGCTCTAATATCCTAATTGGGGAGGATTTTTATCCAACTCTCTAGAATGGTTGCCAATTTGTTTGGTTCTTTTTGTCACTTGGGTGAGCAAAAAGAGGTCCCTTAACTATATATTTATGATAGAAATTCAACACAACATTTTGTTAGTTTATTAGTGGCTCAACTAAAGAGAAAACAATAAATAAGAAATAAGGAAACAAAACTAAACTAACCATGTAAAGAATCAAATGGATGCATGAAAGAGATATATGAAATAACTACCAAACGAGACTGATCTTCAAAAAGAAAACACCTAAGAGAAGTATTGAAACTTATGAGTTCCCTCTTCATCCTTGGGAGGGCTCTTGAATCCCCAAAATACAAAGATTTATCTCTTCTAACAATGGCTAAAAACTAGAAATACAATGGTGAAGACTTGATTGTTGAACCTATCAAGAGGAGAGAGGAGAAAAAATTGCTATAAATGCTCAAGAATCTCTAAGACAAAGATGGCTTCTCCAAAACCAATTGAACAACATAACAATACTCAAAGTTATTCTTCTTGTTTTCACACATTGGTCATGTATTTATAAGACCAATTCAATATTTTTCTTTGCTTTCTCATAGTGTGAATGGGATCCCTTTGAAGGTACTTCACATCCTTTCAGTAGCCCCAAGGAAATATTTTGGGCCAATCGTGTGGTCTTTTCATGGTACAATTTGACTCGAAAGTGGTTGAGGCCTGACCAAATTCATTAATACATCATTTCCACATCCATGTGAGTTCTTGTGGAGACAGTTTCATGGTCCGTACAATGTGTGCATTCAACAATGTGTTGGCTCATGTGGATGTGCATGAGTAAGCCTTGGGAAATTTGCACTGAAATTCAATGACCATTTGCATAATTTTTCTTGTTGAATATGTTTTGTAAATACTTGAGGTGTCTTGATTAATGTGTTGTACTAGTATTTTCCAATCATTCCATGTATTGTGATGAGCATTTTTTTAGTGATAACACACATTTAGTGCCAATTACATTCTTATCATTTGGTCTTGGAACAAGATCCCATGTCTTGTTTTTCTCTATTTGGTCTAGTTCTTCATTCATGTCTTTCACCCAATGGTCATCCTAACTTGCTTGTGCAAAGTTTTGGGGATATCTCATGGATAACATTGTAAATTTTTTACAGCTAGATGTATTTACAAGTTTTCTTTAAGTGTGTACACCTACATCCTTGTTTCCAAGAATCTGATTGTCTGGATGATGTTTTTGAACATACCTTGATGGAGTCTTTGGTTGTGATGTCTCCATTCTCTCTTCTTCCTTGAAATCCTCTTGTTCATGATGTTTGTGCATTCCATCTCCTCGTGGTTCATTTCTAATTTGTTCATCATAGGAATTATCATGGTGTTGGTGACTCTCTATATGAGAGATATAGGGGGATATTGGTGGTCACCCACCTATTCCAATTGGCTCATCTTGGCAGTTTTTCAGTTTGGAAAATTTTTCCTAGTTTTCGGGTCCTGAACTTTTGGGGTCATTTTTAGGCCCTAAATAGTGATTTTAGGGCTCTCCAGAGTTATATTGTGGATAGAGTAAAATTATAATGGAAAAATGTATATTCCTTGGTGTTGGCATAGGGGCAGACCCAGGGTTCAATGCTACAAAAGAGCACCATCAAAACCCTAACTACCGACCCTTTCGGCAACACCTGTGAAGCAGATCAAGTCTCACCCGAGGTAGAGGAAGGGGTGGTTGCAGGAATCCAGTGTCTGCAACCTTAGCTGGGACACAGATCTTTGATTGTAGCACCTTAACAGAGAACTTAGTTATTATGGTCCATTATTGTTAAGCTTTAGTTCACAGCACAGTTAAACCCTAACAACAGATCAACGTAGTATTCACACAGATCCAATAGATTTAAGCACGAAGCGCACACATAGAGATCAAGTCTAGCATTCATTCACATTATTCAACACTAAACTATCATATCAGATTCATCTATCATCTAACATTGCACTAAGCATTCAATCATATAAACAAGAGAGCAACCATAAAGCACAAAGCATTCACAACACAGGATATACATGGTTCACCCCCACCCTAGGGCTACTTTCACCAACTCTTCTTCTATTTATTATATCTGTCAAGCATCTTGCAGGAACAAAGCATCAGAACACTACTCCACATACTACAGGAGATCTATGCACATTTCACCAGATCCTCCTTCCCCAAGTAGATCTAGGCATAGAGCCTCACACAGTCTATGCACAAAGAACTATAAATGACTTACACTTAGCTATGCAAGTCTTAATCACATCTTCTTGCACATAGACAGTACTAGCACTCAGCCATTGGTCACTACTTACATCGCCTAGTCTTCTATTTATACATTACAAAATTAGGCCTAAACATGGGTAAACCCATGGGCCGACATCCCCATACCCGTTACATAACCCAATGACCCAAAAAGGCCCTAAAAAGGGGCTGAGATCTTGCAACCTCCACTTCGTCTTGTGATTGTCCTTTGACAACCTGTTGAAGTCCCAAAAATAGGTCAAACATGACCAAGGATCCTCAAAACTTGGTCAAGGGCCAATAGGTCTCCAACACTCACCTATGACTTGTCCTAAGTCACTCTGATCTGGGTAATTCTACCTCAAAAGCCTTGTTGTTGTGTCATGGCATCCTTCTCAGCGAACTCTTGGATAACAACTTCATTGACAGGTCCCTCTAAGCATTGTTCAACTGCAGTGACGACTTTCTCCAGTTCTTCTCCACGACCTTCAATCTCTGAGAATAGTTGGCAAGCCTCATCCTATATAGGTTGGAGCCTCTAAGTCACTTCCATGTCTCTGCTCTGAATGGTGTGGAACTAATGTTGAGTGGTGCACTTCTTTTGAGATCATTTCATTCTTTCAACAACTAATAAGGGCTTCAACTGCGCCTGTACTGTTTATGCTTGCTTCTTCGCCTCTTGGAAATGTGACTCCAGTGCCTTTAATTCTAGATTCTCAATGAGTTTCTCATAAGTCTAGGCACTGTGATCAGTTGGGTTACATTCCATGCTGAGGGCCTTGATTCTTTCAAATGTGCTTTAGGCAGTTACATCTCTTTGATCCCTCACATCCTGCAAAGTGCCAAGCACTGCACAGAGATCTAAGTCTGCTATTCTTTGTTGTAGTTGTTGGATAGCTTCTGCGAGCTGCTCTACTTGATGCTCGATGTGGTCTTCTGCCTTTGTCTCTAAGCCTCTCACAGAGTGGAGTGATATGTTGATTGCTTCTTTTACTTCTAGTTACTCTGCAAGAAACTATTCTTTTTCTTTTTGAATCTGTGCTTTCTCCTCTTCAAACTTGGTCTAGAGAGCAACCTTCTCTTGTTCTTCAAGTCGACATCATTGTACAAGTACTTCTTGCAATTGCTTCAGGGCATGGGTAGCTTGTTTAGTTTCTTCTTGTGCACGACGAAGGTGAGCTTTGGTCACATCAGCTGGTCAGTGGAGTTGCACTAGCTCATCTCCCAACTCTAGTTCTCTCGATGGAAGGGGTGCAATGGACACTGCGCGACTAGACTGAAGGGCCTGTTGTACCCCTCAGAGTTCGACCTTGATTCTGTTGTACATCTCCTTCTTCTTGGCTTCCTATTTCTGCAAGATTTCTTGTGAGGTTTCATTTACAACTGTGATGATGAAGTCAAAGTCATCAACAGTGAGAACAGTCTGCATATTGGCCAAGGTGGCTCTGGATTTCTCTTGGGAAGAGGGTTTCAGGGAAGAAACCTTCTTCTTCTTCAAGGGATCAACTTCATCTCTAGGCGGTGTTACTTCACCTTTATTCTTCTCATCTTCTTTTCCATTTATCTCTTCTACTTCATCATCACCCCCTTGGCCAGGTGATACTGAAGCAGTTTTTTCAGAGGCTCTACTTAAGTCTTGGAATTCTTCAGTCTTCTTCCTTCTGCTAGTTCCAGGTGTGTCATGTTCTTTGTGAGCGACCTCCGGGCTATCAAGTTCATGATTAGATATCTCTGCAGGGTAAGCGGGGATAAGGAAGTCTACTGACTAGTCCTTAGTTATCTCCTCGAGGTCCACTTATGTGAGCTTGTAGTATGACTGAAGCTCTTCCTTATGCTCATCTACTCAAGCAGTAATATAGATGAAGTGTTGATCTACACAGAACTTCATGAGAGGTCGGAACCACTGCAGGGTGTTCAAATTCATGCGAGGTTCAACCTCGATATCCCTCTTCAGTTGTAGATAGTATGTGTGAAAGACTAAGTTTGACTGCCACTATTTTCCCATGTCACTTGACTACCAAAGCATGGAAAAATTCACAGCAAGTGGCTCAAACGACTCAATGTCTGAGAAGGTCGCAACCTCTGGCATCTCCCAAAAAATAAACATGATGAGGATCAGGATCTAGCTAAAGTGAAACTCGTAGCCCTGATACTGTGCTTCATGATAGTCTAACTCTAGCTGGTTGACTAGGTACTTATCCCAGGTCATTTGTAGGCCTTCTACACATTTCCCTGTGAGGTCAATGACAAACCCTGTGACCTACATGGGCCTCTTCTTCCTTAATATCTTTCCTGCAATTAATTGGCATGCTAAGCGTATTGCACCATTCTAGATGGAAGATACCTTGTAGCCTTGTGTCCCCTTATCAACATTGTCGTATGTATCCTTCATCTTCTATGATAATGTGTGATCTATGACTTTCCCTAGATAGAATTCCTGTGGGTTGGGTCCTTGCATACTTAATCTGGTGATCCTATGGATTAGCATCGGATTGACTTTGATACGACGGTCTAGTCATAAGTAGCCTCCATGGTAACATGAAAGTAGGAGCTTGACACGGGTGTTAACTTCATGGTGCCTTCCAAAGTGTGGGATTTTCATTACATTCAATAGGGTGGACTGCATGAGGTTCATCATCCATGGCTGGGGGATTGTCTTCGAGTTCTTCCCCTTCATCCTGGTCAAGTATTTATACAAGGTGAGTATACTATGGTTCTTGCGGTCTCCTAAGTTGAATGCATTGAA
Source organism: Picea abies (assembly GCA_900067695.1). Taxonomy (NCBI): domain Eukaryota; kingdom Viridiplantae; phylum Streptophyta; class Pinopsida; order Pinales; family Pinaceae; genus Picea; species Picea abies. The sequence continues at coordinate 17,674 of CBVK0100286707.1, forward strand.
CTTTAACGTTGCGATCTTGTTCTACTGTGCTCGAACTATGTGTATCCCCTTCGAGAGGTATGCAGTAACCATGGTGTAATCAAAATATCTTGACACACTATCATGAATCAACACACCGACTAGAGGCAGGATGTAGTCAAGTAAGATGGTTGGAATTAGATTCACATTTGCCAAGTCATCTCTGTGCTTGGTTTTCTTTTATGTGATGACTTGGGATGGTCTAGATCCATGAGCAGTTGACAGAGAGTCTTGTACTCCTCTTGTTGATGATGCTTGAATACTTGCAAACATTACTTTCTTGGCCATGAGATCAATGAGAACTTCTTTGACAATTTTATCTGCGGTGTTGAGCTCGTTAGACATACACGCATAGATCGGATGGATGAATGAGTGCACAAAACAATAGAACTAGTGTTGATCTTACTAATCAAAGCATGTTAGAAATGTCTTCTCTCTGATATAATTCGAAAAAGTGTTCTTGATGCAATAGTCGACGAAATAAGTAGACAACAACGTAACAGATCTTTCCAATGGAGAAGAGACCTTCATTAATTCAGTTCGGTTCGTTACGGTGCAGTCCCAACGGTCTGATGGCGGGTTTTTTGACCATAAATGTCATTCTGATCATTCGAGGTATCGGTCTAATAGTTATACTATTCCCAATGGATATATTGCTTCACCATGGTGAAGTACCATGTGACGTTGTTCTGATATCTTGACAAAGTTCCAGTTTTGTAAATTTTCCTTCTACGAAGTTCCCTCTGGAACCTTTTGTAACTTTTCAATCTTTGATATCTTCTTGATTAGTTTTCTAGCCTTCTTTCTAGTGAACTTCGTCTCAGTATTCCTCTCTCCATTTCGATTCTTATCTCCTCTTGGCATAGTAACTTCATGCTGTTGAGATTCTTTCTTAGGATTCAAGGGAAATACTTCTTCTCTATTAGGGGTAGGTGCTTCAGTTTTCTGTAAGTCTTCCTATTTTCTTTCAAGATCAATATCCAAGTTTTTGGTTGTAAATAGCTTCGATATGTTCTCCAGTTCTTCAATCAAGTGTGTGATCCTCCTAGTCATGAAATGTTTTAATTCTTTCTTTTTTTGTTCTAAGACTTATTCTTCTTTCCTTCTGGCCTGATCCCTTTCAATCCAAGGTTTTCCTAGTAATATAGCGAATGGGGCGCTATTCTCAACAAATTTAACAACCTCAAAATATTCTTCTGTCGACGTTCCATGAGCACTCATAGATATCTGGGTAAGTCTTCCACATAGGGTTATCAACTTTCCTCTAAATAATCCTATTCCTCCCAATGAAGGAATCATAGTAGGCTCTCCTAAAATTTCCCAAGTTCTTTCTATCATGATATTCACCTATGTTTCTTCATCCATAGTACAGTCAATGTCAAAGTATCATATTATTACTTCTATTTTCTCTTTCTCTTTTAATATCTCTGATAGATTAGTATCTCTGTGTTTAGTCAAGGTTTTTTTCATCTGTAATAGTACAGTCTCTGATTCCTTCTAGGGTTCTATCATGGTCTTAGTTTCTTGACCTTTCTTAAGGTCTTCTTGTCTCATGTTCATTATTTCAAGCTTAGAAATCATTCTAAGGCAATCTACAACTTCATGGTCCATAGATTTACAACAAAGTCAACTAGATATTCTACCAGGACATTCCTTAGCCAGATGTCCCAGTCTTCTATAGTTGTACAAAGAGTTAATCCTCTCTTTCTCTTAAATGATCCCCAACCTTTCCTATACTACGCACTAGGATCATGGTAGCTAACCTACAAAAAATTCTTTCTAGGATCCTGCATCCATTTTTTATTCCAAACATTCTTTCTATGCATAGGAATAACATATCTTTCATTATTCCTATCAAATCTACTCATTTAGTTCTTCTCATAAAATCTAGATCAGTGGTATCAGAGCGTTATGCTCCTTGTTGTTCTTAATGAAGGTCCCCGACAAGGTCAGGGTATAAAGAGTTGGGTCTTGAGCTTATTTCTATTGAGGAAAATAGATCTCACACACCCAAGTGACCTTCCATAGTGGGAGAAAATAAATACGATGGGACATGAGATCCTTTCAAATTGTTTCTCAAGGAATCCCTTGAGAAACAAAGGAACAAGATCATTGATAGTTTTGTGAAAAACCTTCAATGGATACCAATGGGAGATGGATATTCTTCGGGTGTAGGCACCAACCCCTTCAAGGTACATATCAACTTTGATATTCCTATATTTTAAGGTCAAATAGATGCATGTGTTGTAGAAAAATGGTTGAATCTTCTAGAAGGGTATTTTTTTGTCCATAAATTTTCGAATAGAGAAAAGATTACTTTTGCACTCCTCAAATTCATCCCTCATGTCAAGGATTGGTGGGAGATTTTTTGTGAGAAAAAGGAAACAAAGGAACCCTCATTATTTATAGTTTCACTCACTTGGGATTCCTTCAGGGATGCTATTAAGAACCAATACTACCTTGTGAGAAGTTATGACGACCTCTATACAAAATGGACCACACTGGGGCATGAAAGGGACCAAGTAGTGTCAGAGTTCAAATTTTTTTTCCATACCTTGCGCACCAAGATGGGTATCAAATATTTTGAGCGACATCTGGTGCTCAAGTATTCTGGTGGTTTGCATAGATACATTTAGGAAGAAATGGAATTTCTGGACATCTCTTCCTTAGGTGTGGCCTATCGATATTCCATTGAAAACAAGCAAAAGCTTGAATAAAAACCACAATAGTTTGGTTCCGGGAACCCCTCACAACAGAAGCAGAACAAGGGAATCTCTAACCCACATAAAAAAAAGGAATATAAAATATGGAGAGCCTTAGAACAACTATTTTAAGCCACAAATAAAGAAGGATAATGGAAAGATGAAGAAAGATACCAGGAAGTGGTGCAACTTCCATAAGATCCCCCAACACAACACTATAGATTTCCACTCAAAGAAGTCATTGGTGGCTGAGATGAAATCCTATGAATTAGATGCGATTTTTGAATCTGAGTCAAAACTAGAAAAGGGGAAATGAATCATTGATGTGGAACCGAGTGCCACCGTTTCTACCACCAAGATCCAACCTAGTGAACCCAATGATCCAGAGGAAGGAGAGAGCCTCTTTCATTCACAGATGTGGGTGAAATTCACCCCACTTCACTTCATCATTGATAGCAATAGACAAAATAACCTCATATCAACGGAGGTTGTCAAGTGGCTGGCCCTACCGACAATGCCACACCCACAACCCTACAACATCAGATGGCTTCACCAAGGAAGTGATTTTCACGTTAGCCAATAGTGTCTCCTTCCCTACAGAATCATGCCCTTAAAATATGAGGTATTGTGTGATGTTTCTCCTCTTGACGTTTGTGATCTTATTTTGGGACAACCTTATTTATGGAAACATCATGTTGCATATGAGTTTAGGCCTTGCAGTGTGATTATTACTTTGGACATAAATTGTATAGGATACATGAGGTAGTCCCACCTAGTGTCATTTCCTTGATCTCTATCAAGTAATGCAAGAAGGTCATCTCTTAGACTAAGAAGTTTTTCTTATTTGTGACTCGCTCTCAAAGTGATCAAAATATTTTAGCCACATTTGTGGCCTTTGTGGCCAAACTCTCTATGCAGCAGAATCAAGTGGATAAGATCATGGAAGAATACAAAGACATATTCTCCTAATCTACTGGTGTACCTCTGCATCAACAGGTCAATCATTCCATCTATCTGACCCCCAACACGCCACTACCCAACTGATCAGTATATCACCACTCTGTTATAAAATGAGGAGATCAAGATTTAGATCCAATAAATTCTCCATAAGGGGCACATCAAACCCATATCATCACCTTGTGGAAGCCTAATCATGCTTGTGCAAAATAAATACGAGACCTAGCGACTCTACAATGATTACTGAGCCTTAAATAAAGTCACAGTTAGGAACCGATACCTGATTCTCCAAATTGACAATCTCCTTGATCAACTCGAGGGGGACAAATACTTCAACAAGATCGATCTAAAGTATGGCTACCATCAGGTCCCAATAGAGCATAAATATGTATGGAAGATTGCCTTAAAGTCAAAAGAAGGTATTTTTGAATGGTTGTTCATAACATTTGGTTTGATAAATGCACTAACAAATTTCATTAGGATGATGGACAATATCTTGCGACCATTCACCAATTCTTTTGTAGTGGTGTATCTTGATGACATCCTCATCTATAACAAGACTTGGGTAGAACACTTGCAACATATTCAGCAGGTTCTGCACACTTTGCGACAACACAAGCTATATGCCAACTTGGAGAAATGATCTGATCCTTCGGCATGGACAGGGTCCAATACCTAGGCTACATAGTTGATAATCATAGTCTTCATGCGGATCCAACCAATATTCAAGTCATTTGTGATTGCCCAACCCCAACCATTCTCACTAAGCTTCAGAGCTTCTTATACCTTACCAATTTCTATCGCAGGTTCATGTTGGGATTCTCCCATATTGCATGGTGTTATCACTCTAAGAAACCCTTTGTGGTTGTAGACCAAAGGTGCTTGGT
>CBVK0100286708.1:0-22236 GCA_900067695.1 Picea abies
GTTAATAGCTTAGTTGTTTTCTTTCTAACCTTTTACCATACAACTGTCATGACTAACAGAGCCCAACTAGGCATGTAAGCACTCACTTTTTGCTCACACATCGACGAAAAGAGTGTAAACAGGAAAAACCATGGAAAATTAGCCCATGAGGGAAATTTAGCCCCTAAAATCATCCTTGTGAATCATGAGTGGCATAGACGATGTAGTTTGTGCAAAGATGAAACCACCAAACAATAGTGTCTTGACTGGTTTCTCAGATCACTTATCTCTCTCCTCGGTAAAGATGTAGCTTCCACCTTCCCTCAATCTGAAGAGGAAGCCATCAATAAGGCTCAACAATACAATGTCATCTATTCACAATCAGGGTACTTATACACAGTACTTCTTGATCTCCCAAAAACCATGCCATTCGGTCAAGACAAGCCCGGGATGTCTCACTCAGCAGACGGATTTATTGGTAATACCACACACCACAACCCTCAACCCCAACCACCACCAATGTATGGCACACCTCAATATCCACCAGCATATGGGGGAACTTCTTATTACCGCCCACCCCCTTATCAACAGCCATACCCTATTTCTATTCCTCCACCCATCAGTGGGCCACCGCTGGCACCCCCAATACACCCACCTATCCAAACAAGTTCTGGTACCCCCTCTACCTCATCTTATACTCTAAGTACTAGCGAAAGAACCATGCCTTCCTATGTACCTTATGGATCAAAACTCCCACAAAATCCATACTTTCCATTATCTGGTCCTCCACAGCATATGGCACCCCCACACCCTCACACTGGGGTGAATTTCGTTCAACCCTCTCCTGTTCAACAATATCAAAATTTTGAACAGCTAAATATGGAAAATCAGAACCATCCATCGAATAATGCCAAAAAGAAAGGAAGAAATAGGAACAATAACAACACGGGCTAAGGCGAGAATCAACCCCAACAAAACCAACCTACTGGGGGCAACCAGAACCAAGGGAATCAGAACCCCCAGGGGGGCAATAACAACAGGCGTCAAGGGAGAAATAAAAATACTATTAAAACCACCTTCCCTTGTGCCCTTTGCGGTGAGTTCAGTCATTATACTCATCATTGTCCCCAAATTGTTGATTTTAAACAGCTAAAAGACTCAGGCAGTCTACCACATCCTCCAGCACCACCTTCTCCTCAGCAGGCCCCATAACAATACGTGCAACAACCCCCCCAGTCGTACTACAGAATCCCATTCCACACCAGGGTGTGATAAACACCCAACAAGACACACAGCCTACCCCACCACAGTTGGGATAGTATCTCAATCCAAATAATCTCGCAGATCGTACTATCCTCATCACCAGTGAGGAAGAAATCCTTCTACAAACACGTAGTTGTCAATATCGTACACCTGTTGAGTCTCCTTCGACTCCCCCAGAAACAATCCCAACACCAACGAGACCGAGGTTGGTAATTCCTCGCCCTAATGCCGAAACACCTCTTTGCATCCCTCGCATCCCATTGCGCAGGAATGTCCACAACCCCTGGGATAGGGCGGCTCATAATTACAGTTTGGTCGATGACTTAGCACAATCCCCGGCTGCCATATCCATCTTAGAGGTCCTTCAAACTTGTACCACTTAGCGGAAATCATTACTTTTCTCCTTAGGGACAATCGACCCCGTGGATACCCAACTCATCACATTTGATCTCGACAGCAGAGAACCTCGCCTTTCCACTCTAATCACTTTTCAAATCCTAGTAAAAATTTGAAATATTACAGTTCATTAGTGCATCATTGATGAAGGTGCATCCACATGCATTATGTCCAAATCTGTATGGTAGGAACTTGGTTCCCCCAAACTCATCCCATCTGCCATTACCTTAAGAGCTTATGACGGATGACCATCATCTCCTGAAGGGTTCTTCCAAAATGTCCCTGTAGAATTCGGGGGAAAGACCATTCTCATTGACATTGAAGTTATCGATGCCCCACTTGATTATAATATCTTGTTTGGTCGTAGCTACATGTATGCTATGAAGGTAGTTGCCTCTTTCGTCTTTCGAACGATGATGTTCCCCCATAATGGGAAGATCATTACCATTGACCAAGTCTCACATTATGAGCCTAACCCTTCTGCCAACATCGATAACATTCTCCCTCTCATCCACACGAGTCATGACGCATACCCACTCATCAAAATGGGTCTCGGAATTTTCAAAGACCCATCATCGTTAGGAACTTACCATGGTGCACCACCTCTCCTTCATCCTTCCAATCAAGTATGTGTCATATCATCCAACAAAACTGACATAGAGGATACCCTTCCTCCTAGGGAGGATTCTATCATATCTGACATCCCACTAGTCACAAAGCTCCCCCCTCATGAGCCTCCTATGAACTTGTCGACTCCACCAGTCCATGATTTCACCTCTCCCCAAGGCCATACCCCAGTTTGGAGACAGTTCCCCAAGCCATTACTCAAATCCCCTTCTTTTACCCTCCACTAGGCATACAAGTTTTCCAAGTAGCTGCAATGCTTACCCTCCCTAATATGGGGTTAGCAATTCCATTTTGGTATTTGCATCCACCAGAGATGGTCCCTCAACCATCCCTTCTTCCCCAAACAGAAGGAATCCCAATGACGATTCCCATACTCACTCCCACCAACCCCCACTCACTACCCTCCCTGCCACAGTTGGGGGCAGGAAAAACAAGAAGGATCCCACAGCTCCACTTCATCCACGCGTCCAACCTCCTTGCGCGCTATGTGAGAAAGATGGACACCAAACCAACAACTACCCATCTCTACCTGAGTTACAGAACCTAATTCCACTCAATCCAACACCATCAAGGCTCGCCATTGTAGCAAGTACTGCCACTACCACCCCTCACTCAAGTAGCAAAGGGTTGCGAACCAAATTCGCTTGCACTATATGTTCAGAATATGGCCACTATAGACACCATTGCCCAGCACTACAGCGCTTCTGGCAGACATTAGCCGCAGTGCACCAAAGCTTCTAGAATGAACCCAACTCAGCTACATCATCACTCCCAACAATCACTGGCATCCATTATGTCACAACTTCAGTCAATGCACATATGAGATGCCCTTGCTCTCTATGTGAATCCTTAGATCATTTCACATGCCTATGTCCTATGATCATTGAATACAGGAAATGCCAATTGACCCTAATTCAAACCCCTACACCCCCTATAGAATCGATGGTTGACCTTACCTCGTCACTAGAGATTCTTCATATCATCTCTCCTGAACCTGAGGCACTCCCGACGCCTCCATGGTTCTTGGATGACTTATCCGAGGATTCACCCCCAAATCCCCCCAATTCTCCCATCCATTTCCCTACAGAAATTTTACACCCAACTACCACTGGTACTCCTCAATACTTCTATATTTGGTTTATGTCGAGAAAACCATCACAATATCATTGCGTCGTTCCCCCTACTTCTTCATCACCAGGGGATAGCCACACAAAGATAGTCACCAATATCACTCTTTTAGATCCTTTGTATTCCCAGCAATTCCATTGTGATGAGGACATACTCGAAGATTTAAACACCCCCGACTACCCATGGGATGCGCTACACCACAAAACACTCTTCTTTCCACATGAATCCTCCACGCCTCCTAACCAACACCCCATATACATGGTCAAAACCAAGGATTTTATCCCATCAAGGCATATCGACTGGTTCAACAACCCCATTCCTGCCCCTAATGCTTTTGAAGAAGGAAACATGGCCAACATTTCCCCGACCATCAAATTCGATATTTCCATCAAAAAAGGAGTCGAGGAAATCACCATTAGCGCCGCTTACACTCCTCAAGAAACCACCACCTATAAAGCCCTCTTCCAAGAATATAGGGATATTTTTTCCTGGTCATACACAGAAATGCCTGGCCTTGATCCCTCTATCGTCGAACATGACATTGATACCTGGCCTGACATTACACCAGTTCATCAAAAACAATGACCGCTACACCCATCCAAAGAAGCGGCCATCAAAGTCGAGATTGACAAATTACGCGCGGCTGGGTTCATCTACCCCATTGCCTATACCTCATGGGTTTCCAACCCTGTACCCGTTAACAAAAAATAGGGCACTATCCACATTTGCACGAACTTTCGCGATCTCAATCACACATGTCCCAAAGACAACTTTCCAACACCTTTCATCAATCAAATTATCAATGACTGCATAGGCCACGAGGCTCTATCCTTCATGGACAGTTTCTCTGGTTATAATCAAATCCAAATCCACCCAGCCGATCAATACAAAACTGCATTCACTAACCCTTGGGGTACTTTTGCATATCGTGTCATGCCTTTTGGCTTAAAGAATGCTGGTGCAACTTTCCAATGGGCTATGACATACATTTTCCATGATCTAGCTCATATCATCCTCACATACTTGGACGATCTCATAGCTCGATCCAAGAAACATACCCAACATCTTGATGATTTACGAATCATCTTCCAACGGTGTCATCAGTACAACATTCACTTGAACCCCCTCAAGTGAGCGTTCTGCGTCACTGCAGGGTGCCTCCTCAGATTCATCATTTCCCAAAGCGGTATTACCGTGGACCCCCTTAAAGTCCAAGCCATCATAGAAATTCCACCTCCTCGGAATTTATGTCAACTCCACAGCTTACAAGGAAAACCTAACTTTCTACAGCGATTTGTCCCAGACTACGCCACTCAAGCACATGGTTTCTTTCACTTACTACACCACGACATCCCATTTCACTGGGATGAACATGCCCAAAAAGCATTTGACGATCTTAAAACAACATTGTCTAACGCCCCTTTAATTAGTTCACCCAACTATAATCGCGACTATATCCTCTACATCTCAGCATCAGCTATCTTAGTAGCAGGAGTTCTCGTTCAAATCGGTGATGATGATCGTGAGAATGTCATTTACTATGTTAGTAAAAACCTCTCAGGGCCACCCTTGAAGTATAAACACGAATAGAAACTAACCCTTGCAATTGTCCTCGTAGTCCAAAAACTGTGTCATTACATTGTGCTTCGCATGACTAAGGTCGTCACAGATTCCAACCCTATTCAATACTTTCTCAGTCATCGACAAATTAATGGAAAATTTTCCTGATGGATCGTTATCCTTCAGGAGTACGATATTGAATTTTCAACACCCAAGAGCAAGAAAGATCTCGTCCTTGCCAAACTTGTCACGACCTTCCCCTCTGATACTACCAATGCCCCCATCAATACCGACTTCCCTTATGAACATCTCTTTTATATTACTTCATAGGATCCATGGTACAGTGACCTCCTCGTCTACCTCCAAACCCAAAATTTCGGTAACCACCTCTCACGAGATGATCATCGTCATATTCGCCACCAGGCCCCCCACTATCTCCTCATTGGAGATATCTTGTATCAGCAAGGGATCGACACCATACTTCGTCGATGCTTGACTATTGATGAGACTGGTAGAGTCTTGAATGACTGCCATAGCGGCGCATGTGGGGGGCATCTTTTGAGAATGTCCACTGCTCAGAAAATCATCCGAGTAGATTATTTTTGGCCTACATTGTTTCACGACTGCATTCATGCCGTGAAGCGATGCGAGAAATTTCATCTTTATGCTAACAAAGAACGAGAACCCCCTACTCTTCTTCACCCTGTCATTACTGCTGGCCCCTTTTGTAAATGGGGCATTGACTTCATGACTTGTAATCCCCCATCCAACAATGGACACAAATACATTGTTGTTGCAGTCGATTACTTCACAAAATGGGCTGAAGCTATGCCCACCTTCAACAACACCGTTAACACTGCAACATGTTTTTTCTTTAATCACGTCATATCCCACTTTGGAGTACCATTCCAACAAGTTTCCGATCATTGGAAACACTTCGAGAATGAGATTTTCGTCGAACTCTCATCTCGGTTAGGATTCTCCCACAATTTTGCCTCACCATATTACCCTCAGTCTAACGAACAGGTCAAAGTAGTTAACAAGGTCCTCAAGACCATGTTATAGCGCACGGTTAATAAACATAAGACCAATTGGCATCATATTTTATTTTCCACACTATGGGCTTATCGTACGGCTATGAAAACAACCACTAGCTTCACACCATTACATCTAGTCCATGGGGTTGAGGCCAATCTTCCCATCGAGTGTGAAATTCCCACCTTACGCATCGTAATTGAGCTATTACCCGACACTGCTCCAATGGAGAAGTGCTTGTTGAACTTAGAGTCCCTGGATGAAGATCGTCGATCTTCATTACAGAACAATGAGGCAGCCAAAAAACTGTCAAAGGCCACCTTTGATCGCCATGTCAACCTTCGCTCATTTCACAAAGGTGACCTCGTCCTTGCTTACAATACCACTCACGATACCTTCAGTCATGGAAAATTTGAGTCACTATGGCATGGCCCCTACATTATCCAACATTGTCTCACCAAAGGCACATACATCCTGGCTTCCCCCGAAGGCCTCTCTCTCAAAGAACCCATCAATGGGTTATACTTAAATGAATTTTACGCCTAAGCATAGCCATTCTACTTTAGGTTATTTCTTTTATAGTGTTTTTAATTTTTTTTCCATCCCTCACGTCTAAACTATCATTTGTGCTATTGACAGATGCTTCCTCCAGCGGCCTACCACATCGGTTATGCTGGCGGTGCCAACCGTTAGACACAAAATCTCACTTTGGCAGCTTGGGCCCTCTATACCCCCTCACATGAAATGCTCCACTCTAGCAGCATATGTTTGGGTTCAGCCACCAACAGCCAAGCCAAATACATTTTCGTCATTGGCCTCCTCGCTGATGCCCAACATCATCGTATTCGTCACCTTAGCGTCTTTCTCGACTCTCAACTAGTCGTCCTCCAACTCAATAATGTGTACTGTGTCCGCGATCGTTGCCTCTTTCGCAAATACCTGCAAGTTAGACATTTATCTCAACATTTTGATTTCATTACATTTACACATATTCCAAGACAATTTAATCAAATTACAAATAAATTAGCTAACATTGTGTTAGATTGGCATATATCACATCAAGATACCTCTACACACACATAAAACTATCAAAAACTTGTCACAACATATACAAATTAGACATCATCAACACATTAAAAAACACATGTAAACATCACATAGACCCCAAAATGTATACTCATATATATATAAATTGGTCCACAATGCCATCAAAATGTTTACGTACAAAAATACAAACATCCGCAAGCCAATGAAGCACCTCGGTACAAAACTAGTGCCACTACACCAAAACGGGCTCACCAGCCTATATACAAAATACAAAAATACATAGAGCGACACTCAAGGTGCCTCTAGAGAACCACCTCCTACCCCTCCCTCAGGCGGTGGTCCCCCACACACTACTGGTCCCTCTGGACTGGGATGTAACCGTCCGACCATCGCAGCACCTGCTACTGCTGCTCACTACACCAGGACCTGCCATGTCAGTGGAACTCCCACATACTGCTCCAGGATGCCCTCATCCTGGATGCACGACGACATGCCCTCAAGCACGCCTTGTATCACCACCTTCAGGCAGCGGTGAATATCCTCAAAATCTCCCCCGACCTCCGTTGGAGGTGCATGCGATGGCCCAGTACCTGGGTCATCAAAACAACATCTCCTCACTGCTCTCTCTTCATCAGCTGGTCTCTCTTCGACGTCCTCACGCTGACGTCTCTCTCCTTCTCACGGCCCTCCCCACAGTGGTCTCCCCAACTCCTAGTGATACGACACTCTCATCAGCTCAACCTCGGGCCCGCAAGGTCCCACATATGCACATACAAACAACTAAATGATAGTATCAACATCTATACAAAATACATATGTCATGCTATCTCAAAAATCAACATATCAAACTCATAAACATACCTCGGTGATCAAACACCTCCCATGGAGGTAACACCATGTTCGGATCACCCCGGAAGTCAACACCAGCGTATGGATACTGCAGTATAACCTGTGGCATCTGCCGCCACACCTATGCCACCTCAGCCGTGAAAATATCGTCTCCCTCGCCACCACCATGGTGAACCAAAATCATCTACCACCACCTCAATCATGGCTCTCGTGCCCCAGGAGTGCCCAATAAAATCTTAGGGTGCAATATCGGCACCCTCTCCAAAAAACAGGCCACCAAGATGGAACCAAAGGAAAAATTCCCCGAGTCTATAGACCAACATCGATCCAGCTGCCCTACCATCCTAGCATGCAGCATCAGCCCCCAGGCAAAGTGCTCCCCGGCCAGTGCCTTCCCCATAACCCTCAGATGACCACCACTAATTTGTTGAGTCACGAGGGACCCATACACCCTCACAATCATCATTGCCACACAACGATGAGCTAGAGAATCCATTGCCCTGATACTCACGATGAATCCCGACATGTAGTTCTCCCTCAAACAATGCCTTTGGCCCAAGGTCGCTAACAACACATCCACAGGTAACACTGGCTCCGTCGGTAGGGGCGTTCCCCGAAAAGGGAGCCCAATAAGAAATCATATGTCCTCCACTGTAGTGAAGGTGATCTACTCTCCCCACACCATAAAGCATTGCAGGTCTAGACTCCACATCCAGATCAGAGACTGCAGGAGATACTCCTGCACCCATATCAACTGGCACTCAAAGAACTTCAGCAGCCCACAGGCTACCAAAGTGGCATGAACCCTCGGCTCCTCAATAGCCACACCATCCCTCAGTTGGGACCAATCCTACTCTCGCCAGTCGACAGGAATCATTCAAAATGATCGCCTGCAACCACATAATATAGTCCTAGGTCATCCATATTGACCATAAAAAACATTAAAAAATATAACTTTCACACCCATCAGCCTTTCCCTAAAGGCGTGGTTGTTTAACCCACAGGCGCGTACATTTGTGTGCATGTTCACCCCATAGGCACATCTGTCCATCCCATAGGCGCATTTGCGTGCATGCCTACTCACCCTACAGGGGTGCCTCCATGTGCCCCTCTCACGAACACAGGTGCGCATCACAGTGCACCTGTCCACTACAAAACCGTGCACCAATGTGCGGCTGTGTAGAAAACAGGCGTGCATATCATGCGTGCCTTTATCCCCCCTATGGGCACACCCATGTGTGGCTATCCAGATAATAGGCATGCACCTGTGCGCACATATTTCCAAATCTCCCGTGCACTAGGGGGGGCACACCCATAAAACCCCCTGTACGGCCCTCCATATAGGCCCTGCCCATAAATGGAAAACCTACTTCTATGCAGGATGATAAGACTACTAACCTGAAGCTCGCTAGTCCTAAATCAGTTGCGTCGTTCTCCTAGAATCTCCAAATCTCCTTTGAATATCTCTCATCCAGTCACTCTGGAAGCAAGTACAAATGAGGTGGCAATGTGGGCCCTACAACTATATATAGGCCTTTCCGCCAAACTTCCAATCACCATTCCGGGAGCTCTGGGTGTCCATTTTTTGATCCGTCTTTAACCACAGGATCAACATCCCATCATCTACATCAAGACAGTCCCCAGGCTAGTTTTTATCCTTATCCCCTGGGGTGTCATTTTTTTTTTCATACCCCGTTTAGGTACGCATGCTCATATTCAAAATTATCAAATAAATGCTTGTATGTTCAATTCTCTTCAGATATTGTTCACATCGGGTATTTGGTTTTCATGTGTGCAGGTACTTGGTCATCATACATCAACGCAACCCCTTCAGGTATATAATTAGCACTGGCATGTAATCATTCCCTCTGAATCTCAATTGCATCTCCCGTCACACCCTCTGACATACTCCTTCTCCTCATTTTGCTAGCTTTCCCACTGGACTCCCAGATTATCTCTTCAAGGTTCTATTTTGACTGCACCTCCGCAGTATCATGAACCCTCCATTTCATCCATAATCAGTTTTCCCCTTTGCAAATTTCCCTCCATTTCACCTACCTCATACAGAAACCCACCCATGGGGCCCCCACCCTCCACCAATTCTCCAATCACATTGCGCCATAACCGGCCCAACCGTATTACATTGGGGCACCCGTTTCTGTATTTGTACACTCATCCCAAATTATTCTTTATTTATTTGGTAACATGTAAAAAGCCTTTATTTCCAGCATTTACATATCCTTTTGTCGTCACCTTTGACAAGATTCTTCCCTTTTTGGAAAATGCAACCCATGTCACCCTTGGTTGGGGCACTCCTTATCATCTACCCCTGTTGACATCGTCCATATACTCTGAGTATCCCACAGGCCACTTACCTTTTCCCTCTAAGTTTGTCCACTTTGTCCCACCTCTGGCACACCTCATCCCACGTCTTTTTGTCCCCATGACACTCGACCTAGTTGAACGGTTGCAGCCACTTATACTTCACACATACCCCCAACCAAGGGAATTATTGAGTCTTCCTACATCTTGACTTCATCCATGTACCTCCTCTAGTTCCTAACCTCACCTAGTATATTTCATGAGCCCTTTGCTTCTTGGAGTCGTGTCCCCCTTTTTGTCAACATCAACATAGTTTCCAAAAGGGAGACAGTATCTTGACTCTCATTACCTTTCCAATGAGAGGTCTCAAATGGCACAAGGATAACCACAATTTCTCCCTACTATCATTGACCCCCGTAACATTCAACTTCAACACTTTCTCATGTTATGGTGGGTCTTACTTTATGACTATGGAAGTTATTTCTTATATTTGTCAAATACCTCTGAACTTGGTCAGGCTGTCAATGCCTACAGAATCCATGATATTTCTTACCGATGTCATTGCCTACTATTCAGAGTATGTTCCTCCATAGAATTGTCTTATGCCTTTATCATGACCGCCCCTGAGGGTGCTGTAGTTGTCTACATCAACACACCATTCCTTTTTGAGTTACATGACATGAGCATGGGGCATGCCCGCCTTGTTTGTACACAGTTTATTTTTACACACCTTATGGAAGGTTGGGTTCTATAGGTTCCTTTCTCCCTCCAATGGGTAACTCTTGACAATCCCACTATCGCTCTCTCTTACAACGACACTCTCAGTAGAAGAAACATTGATGAATTTTGTCTATACGTATGCTCCTAACCTCATCCTTCAGGGGGCATCTGTTATCACTGAAATTTCGTTTGCAAATGGTTACAAGAATCCAACATCGTCAAACAGTTATGAGGTCACCCATGGACAAAAATTACCACAAAAGAATTTCCAAAAAGGGTCAAAAACTATACAACGAGTGATAAAATTAAAGTGCGCTATGACTACACAGGGCACGTGCACACATGCGCAAAACAAAAATGCAGTAAAAGCACACATGCGCCTGATGTGCGACTATGGTCGCTAAAAGAAACACACATATAAGAATGGTGCATTTATAAGATTGGTTCATCTTTCAAGTTGATTTGACACTCAAATCTTGACTGGATCTGACTGGGTGGCTGGTCAAAGGCCTAAAAATGACATAATTAGCCTCTTTTCACACTACAAGCTAGTTGCACAATACCTCAAAGAGGTGCTATAAAACAAGGCCATGGGTGCACTTCATTTTTAAGTAATTCAATAGCAAATTTATGTTGCCACTATTCTCTTGAGGAATCCCCTATTCTCATCAAGAGTATACTAGCACCATTACATTGGGCAATTCATCTCACCCTTTGAGTGGATTAGCTTGGAATTCTTTCACCATTTTCATTC
Organism: Picea abies; assembly: GCA_900067695.1. NCBI lineage: Eukaryota > Viridiplantae > Streptophyta > Pinopsida > Pinales > Pinaceae > Picea > Picea abies. The sequence continues at coordinate 11,681 of CBVK0100286708.1, forward strand.
AAGGTTGTAAGAAGAGCTTATTTGTGGGGGTCCAAGAGCCCTCCCTTGGAGGAAGAAGGGATTCATAGTCCTCTTTCTTCTTGGTGTTTTCTTTCACTAATATAAACCTTACCATTGGTGACAAGAGTCTTATTGGTTTTTTTGTTCTTATGTCCCTATGTTCACTAGTTTAGTTGTTATTTTATTTCTTAGTTGTTCTTTTATATTTCTTTCTCTAACCCTTTTCCTTACATCTATCCTGCTTAGAAAACCCAACTAAGCTTGCAATCACCTTTGTTTTTCTCATCTATGTGGCAAAAAAGGCGCAACAAGCTGGCTCTTCATGTTGGCCAATAGTGAGGTGCACCAGTCGTACATCATGGGTCACAAGCACTCCACTGAATAGAACATAAGTGGCCTCGATTTCTGGTACATAAAGATTGATCCTGTGATCTGTGTCAAAACTAGGACAACAATATTGAGACTTAGATTGTTTATTTCTCTAATTGGGAGTTGGCTCCTGGTATAAGGGAAAAACTCTCTACGGCCAAGGGTAAACCACAACAGACAGGTATGACTACAAAAATAAACTCAATTCCAACATATGCTATATAAACTAATGTGCAATATAAGAAAGAGGCCTACCTCGATCCAATGTTTCATGATGTTCCACCATTGAGCACTTTGACCCAAAGCTTTATACCTGCAAGAATTTCTCAACAAACAAGCAGAGCAAGTACATAGTGATGATATAAAAGGGGTTAGCACATCAGATAGCATAATCCATTAATAAACATTACAAACACGCCCATGGATAATAATCATATATTTTCAAGATACCAATAGGACGGGAAAGGAGTATTTCTATTAATAATTGATCAACAGAAGTGACAACATTACAGACTTTCGTGTCAGCACAATTCGAAACCAAGAAACCAAGTTCCTTCCAACTGGGTCTCCACCAGTTCAATCCTCCACCAAAGGCAAGCTCATAAGAAATAGGCAATGAGTTCCTCTCAACAATAGGGAAAGAGCTTGGGGGCTAAACACTGTGTTTAGACTTGAGGGACAAAGGGATAGTGACTCAATATGAAGTAATTTATGCAGAGTAAATTTTCTCTCAAAGTTGAATGCTTTCTCCTTCTTTTCCATAGCTCGAAATTGTGCTCTTATAGCCTTCAGAATGAAACTGAAGGGCCGAGTTAGAATGTTTCCAGTATATGTAAGGCCAAGGATCAAATATCTCCTATCGTGACATGGAAACCCGGCCTCATTTTGTATTTTTTGGCACAAATTCTGATGTACGCAGGTTGTAGTGGAGAAGCCAATGTATACACATCTTGTATAACAGATAGGGAGCGTATATGTGGAGAAATGTATATTTTTAGCTCTGTATTCATCAAAAAGGGATGATAAGTATGCATAGGGAAATGGAAAAAGGCCCTATGTGAACGATAGAAATGGCGAGGCAAATATTGCTATAACAGATGCCCCCTAATGTGTGATATCAGAGGAGTATCTATGATGGAAAAAATACATTATAAATAACCCAGAAGTGGAGTGGTAGAGAACCAGTTGGACGAACTCAATTGCTCATTACATTATGTACTGACTTTGTATACATGGCTGCCAAGAATACAATGCAGATCTATGTGGAAAATATACCAAACAAGTGTTCATGGCTATGAATAGGCAAATACAAATGCAGTTACATGCCAAAAGTTGTCATAGTCACGAACAAGGCCCAATGAAACCAGTCTCAAAATTAATCTAAAGATATCTCTATACCATAGAGTACAATCTGATCTCCCATGATCACTAAAGTCAAATCAGTACTGGTCCAATGAAGGGGAAGCAACAACTCAGGAAAGCTATAGCCACATAGTGATGTCTTCAAGTCTTCTACACTATCTGCCAAGGGTACAAGTCTACATCATGTGAATAAACGAGTTTAGGTCGAACATGATGAGACATCATTTGATTACTGATCATTGAGGTATATCGTTAACAAATGTGAGACAGCCTACCAATAATGAAAGTAGGTATCAAGGCACCGAGTACATCTCTACAAGTGTGAAATAAAGGAGTCGGTGTCGAACACTTGAGAAATCCATTGATCATGAGACATTGATGTATTCCCATCTGTCAATGGTGAGAGAGCCTGCCACTAATGACTACAAGCTTCAAGGTACTCATAAAAATTTAGGTCCCATATCCAGAATAAATGAGCTGAAGTCGATGGAAAGAGACCCATTGAAAGGAGAGAATTAAGGCATCTCTCATCAGTCAGCACAAGGAACAAAGCAGGAGCTTCATGATTTGGTGGAGATCAAACGAAGAACATATTCATAAACCAATGACCATGTGCATCTCTCGCGTGTGCCAAATTCAAGTGGTACATGAAAAGGACCCTCTAAATAGTATCCAATGATGAAAACTACTGACAAAGGCGAGGAGACCACCAATAAGGCTAATGGCATCCAAGACACTGCACGAATCCCAAAGTGTGAATATATGTCTTCTCATCAAACATAAGGGAGACCACCTAGTCAATGACCAATGATGAAATGTCGATTGTTGGGTTCAAGGTGACCTACCAATGATGAAAGTAGGTCCAGGGTGCATAATAAGACCAAAGTATCATGTGATTCTGAGATAAACTGAGGGTATGGCCGACATGCAAAGTCAAGATTTCTGAGGAGTGGCCAACATAGGTTGATAGACTTGCTTTGAACAAGGGCATGAGACATATGGTGGACTCCAACAGCATAGATTCAATTATATGACTATTATATGCAGGAGGCATCAATAACGTTCTCCAGTCGGTAGAGAAAACTCTGTAGCGAGATCAACTTCCTAAGGCCATGATAAAACAAAAATTATGATGACACAAGGACTCAATAACTTTGTGCTCTTTTCAAAGGCGACATGACTACCACCAATTACAATATAGTACTCTCTTCCCTCCCATTTTGTTTTTTGTTTTTTCATAACAAATGAATGCTATGATACAAAGGAGGGAACGAGTATCGCAAGTAAGCAAAACTAGTTCCAGTAGTGGAACGTACCTATGCTTAATGCAAGGAATTTCATGTGGGAGATGGACACTTGGGGTGATGTTCCCTCCAGGGTATAGGGTGTCAAATTGTGAAGGATATAAACAAGGTTCTTCTTGGTTGAGGATGCAAACTTCTTAGGCAATGGTTTATAACGCAAAGCGAGAACTAGCTAAAGGCTCAACACTGCAAGCAATGGCATGAGATGCAATCACAAATTAATGCCAAAAAATGTCCTTTTTTATATATTTTAGTCTACTTGGTGTGAAAAAGGGGTAAAATTGTGCCAAATAGATGTCTTTTCAAATCCAATTTACGAGTGTAAAAAAGACAACTTCACTCGACAATCTTTTCTATTTTTTATAGCGAGTCGGAAAAGAACTTAACTAAGACTCATGATCTTTCAAATCCAATTTTAACGAGTGTGAAAGGTACAAATCACTTGGTGATGTCTTTAGTTTTTATACAAGTCGAAAAAGAGCTTAACTGAGACTCGTTTGGGAGATTCTAGGTGGCAAGTCATGGGGGAGTCCAAGGCTCCCGTGCAGACCTTCTGTGGAATGTCGGTATATTGCGAAGAATTGACACAAGCTCAGGGAGACCCAAAGCTCTCCAAGTCAAGGAGGAAAAAGTGCTAATGGAGGGTATCGTCTCTGTGGTGTATTAGATAATGTCTCTTCCTGGAAAAGACATAGGCAGAGGCATTGGATACCTCACAAGACCATCCCAATTAAAGGGAACCTCATCGAGACTTGGAGGGAGAGAACTCAGGAAGAGTAAAACTCTCTCTTATTCAGAAGGTGAAGTAGTAGAAATGCTAAGGACATGGCATAGAAGGTATAGAACCAGAACCAGAAGAGCAGGATCGACCAAAAATTGCATTGGCGTGATCGTTTCCTTAGACTTGTCACTCTCCATGAGAAGAGTGGGATAGATCGAAGATTGCATCAATACGATCACTTCCTCAACCATTGGTTGAATAGGACGCGTGACCACAAGGTCAAGAGGTGCATCACCCAAAAAAACAGGAGTGTTGTCGGTCAAAGATTGCATAGACACAACCGTTGGTTGAAAAATATGTGAGACAACAAGGTCAAGATATGCATCACCCTCGAACAAAGGTGACGTGTCGGTCAAAGATTTCATAGACACAACCACTGGTTGAAAGGGATGTGAGATAACAAGGTCAAAGGACCCATCAATCCCTATAGAAAAAGGGGTGTCTGCCAAATATTGCATCGGTATGACTGTTGTATCAACCAAAGAAGGAACAGAATTCTTTGAAACAATAGATGCCTCAGAACCCGAAGGGACCTTAGGTGAGCCCCATGCTTTTGGTATCCCAGCAGTGACAGTACACAAACGAGTAACATGACTTCCTTCACAATTATTGCAAAGGAATCTAGGCTTACATCTGAAATGTCTAGGATCCTCAATCATATGAATGCCCTCAACATGAATTGCAGTGGCTGGTGACATGCTCCCAGCATGACTTGCAGAGGCTAGTAGTGAATCTCCAACATGACTAGTAGAGATTGGTGATGGATCCCCAACATGACTAGCAGAGGTTGGTGATGTATGTGCAGTGTGACTAGAAGTGAGCAGACATGTTCGCCCAGCATGACTTGCATCAGATGGTTGCATGTCTTCAACATGACTTGCAGAGGTTGTCGACCAATCTCCAACATGAATAGTAGAGGTTGATGATATAATTCCAGTATGACATGTAGTGACTGAACTTGCGGAGGTAGTGAATTGCGGCATTTGAGACCAAGGTCCAAGGAAAGATTGGTTCTGAGAAATTGTAGGCCAAGAAGGATCCTGGTTCACACCCTGTCCCTGTCCGATAGGATAGTATCCTCCTCCATACTAATTCATAAAGGGTTGTAAGGGCATCGACACTGAGGAAGCCTCTTGTGAAGAGAAAGCGACATGACAAGGGTTATTCATGTGAGGATACATGTTGCCCCTAGGTGAAGGAACTTCATGAGGGGGGTTTCCCATACTTTAAAAATAACTCCCCCCATATGAAACACTGGAGGACAGATGGAGGTCCATCATGGGAAAAGTGTTCGTAGGAACTGACATAGCAGAAGAAGGATAAGTGGACAGAGTGTGATAAGTAGAATTATTGCTTAATTGGGCACTCACTTCTCACATAGTGGATTCATAGGAAGGAATATTCCAACCTCCTACCATAAGAGGTGTTTGAAGGATATGACTCCCACCAAATGGAGAGGGATAAGAAGGAGGCATCATGCCCCTAGAACCAAAACATGTATTCGCATAAGGAGGCGAGACAGAGGATGGTAAGTGCGAAGATATATTAGAAATACCATGAGAAAAATGATTAGAGACCCAAGGCGTTGACTAAGTATTATAATTCTACATACCATAATGCGAATCGGAAGGATCCATCCCCATGAAATGAGTGGGCATCATGGGGGGTTAGCAGTAAATGAGGGAGCAAAAGGAACTCCAATGTTCATGATAATGAAGACTCAGTGAAAAATCCTAAGGCCAACTAGTAGTTGAAGAGCACTCCAAAAGTCAAACGGACAATATGCACGTGAATAGGCTAAAGTGGCTGAGTGCCCTCCCTCACTAAAGAAGGTATGTCTTGTCCAAGAGGGATTTGAGACTCCCTTCTAAAGTTTGGAGGTAGAAGAATTAGTTATAAGGGCCCTCGTAGGCTTAACAACCAGTCGGTCAGATCCCCCGGGAGAGGTAATCCTCCATAAAGGTTGTGTGTTGTCTAACCCCTATCTGACTCAGGATACAAGTAGAATAACCCCTGCATGTAACCTATGAGATACCTAAGTCAAGCAACTAATCAACCACTGTATAACTGATGCACAGGCAAATAGTCATAAGTCTGGATTACCAAATGGGCAGGGTAGAAAAGCCCGAAACCTTGAAAATATCGCCTCTCACAGAGGTATGGGCACTAGCAAGATCCCCAAATACGATTAAATCCACAGAAATATCTTTGATTCTAGGTGAGTATCTAGGGGTTATCCCTTCAACTAACTTCACGTGACCTCGTGCTTAACTCCAGTGTGAGCGGAGCCTCCTGATATTACCAATTATACAATGTACTTCTCAACTCCCTGTCTCAGACACATATGTTGATCTAATTGCCTTAGAGAAGTTTACTCGCAATCCTATTCCAAGGCATTAAATCCTAGGCTAGTTTGTGCACCCTAAAAAATAAAATCGTGACTAATCAGTTTTAGTTTAAAGTGTAAATTTTAGTGGTCATGGTTACTCAAAAGGGTATGGAAGTGAAACTCATGATATATGACTCTGCAAGAAAATAAAAATGAATATAATGAAAATTCTATCTTTAACTTTTCACTTGAATGATATGCTAATAAAAACAGTGCAGTATTCAATTTCAACTCGGCAATTCAGAAGTAAAATACAATATTTCGCTAAATACGTTAAGCTAATGATAAAGATTCAAAGACAAAAATGCCAACCAATTCAAAATGCCTATTTTTTTGGTATTTTCAATATACTAAAAAGAAAATGCATGGACTAATGAACCACCTGAGATATAAATTCCACTGTGTATAAAAGAAATAACTCAAGCAAGATACCAAGCAGCCAAGAAAACAACCTAGAGAACAAGGACAAATAAAAAATGGAAAACAAAGAGAAAGACTCCGCCCAAAAATTCAACTCCAAACTAGTCTCTTGTCATCCCAGATAATCTCAACAGGCACTACAGAGACCTAAGAAGGATCAGTTATCTTCAAATCCCACCCAACAGTCACTAAACCAGGCAAACAAGCAAGGGGAAGTGGTATACACGAATGTTCAGGAGAACAAAGCATATATACACTTCTTGCAGTGAGACAACAAGCATGTATACACGAATGTCAAGGCAAAAAGGGAGTATATGCCTTAAAACAAGGCCAGGCAAGGGCAAAAGGCTGAAAACTCAGACCCAGAGTGAACAAAATCTGTCAAGCCGTGATACGACAAGAAACACAAAGGAAAAAGAGCAATGTAAGAAGAAAAAGTACTTCAACCCTTAGAAGGAAGATCTCTCCCCAGTGGAGTCGCCATTTCTGTTACAAGGGAAAAACTAACTATGGCCAAGGGTAAACCACAACAGATAGGTATGACTACAGAAATAAACTCAATTCCAACATATGCTATATAAACTAATGTGAAATATAAGAAAGAGGCCTACCTCGATCCAATGTTTGATTATGTTCCACCATTGAGCACTTTGACCCAAAGATTTATACCTGCAAGAAGTTCTCAACAAACAAGCAAAGAAAGTACATAGTGATGATATAAAAGGGGTTAGCACATCAAATAGCATAATACATTAATAAACATTACAAACATGCCCATGGATAATAATCATATATTTGCAATATACCAATAGGACGGGAAAGGAGTATTTCTATTAATAATTGATCAGTATAAGTGACAACATTACAGACTTCCGTGTCAGCACGGTTCAAAACCAAGAAACCAGGTTCCTTTGAACTGGGTCTCCACCACTTCAATCCTCCACTAAAGGCAAGCTCATAAGAAAGAGGCAATGAGGTCCTCTCAATAATAGGGAAAGAGCTTGGGGGATGAACATTATGTTCAGACTTGAGGGACAAAGGGATGCAGACTCAATATGAAGTAATTTCTCCAGAGTAACTTTGCTCTCAAAGTTGAATGCTTTCTCCTTCTTTTCCATAGCTTGAAATTGTGCTCTTATAGCCTTCAGAATGCAACTGAAGGGCCAATTCGGAACATTTCCAGTTAATGGAAGGCCAAGGATCAGAGATATCCTGTCGTGACATGGAAACCCAACCTCATTTTGTATTTTTTGGCACAAATCCCGATGTACGCAAGATGTAGTGGAGCAGCTAGCCTATATGCATATTGTATAACATATAGGGAGCGCATATGTGGAAAAATGTATATTTTAGCTCTGGATTCATCAAAAAGGGATTATAAGTCTGCATAGGGAAATGGAAAAAGGCCTTCTGTGTAAGATAGCAATGGTGAGTCAAATCTTGCAATAACAGCTCCCTACCTTCTCGGTCCCTATAATGAAATGAGTGGCTATGTATTCCTTGATTTTCATGCCACTCCCATCTCCCTAGGATTTGAGGTTGACCACATCACCCCGATGTGACAATCTGTGTTACACATCAAAATTACTCATTTCAATGATGACCTATTGTCGTCATTACAAGTGTCGCAAGTGTTTCATTTTGACCACAAGTGTCGCAAGTGTCGTAGACATCATACAGTTATCTTTCCTATGTCGTGTCTTGAACGACATCACAAGGAACACTTGAAGACACCCTCAAAGACTGGTTTAAGAAGGAGAAATCACCTGACAAAGAGTACAAATATTTTTCCATGAAAAAGACCAATTAAAAGTCATTTTTGAAGGGCAGGGCTCCCCTACCCACTGTCAGCGAGTGTTAGCACTCCTTGAACTCCTTTGGGAGAGCGTTGCAATGCTCTATGCACCATTTTGGGGTAGCACTGGGTTGTTTGAGGGAATCTTGGACTATTGAGAAAAATCAGGGAAAAATCCCCCTCATCTCTAGAGTTAGTTGGATTCGAATCTGAGGTCAAGGATGGATCTTAGGGAGTATCCACAACTGATGTAGAAATATCCTCAACCTATCCCAAGAATCTCTAACATGGTTAGGCCTCTCCAAGCCTATATAAGGAGGCCTCCTCATGGTGAAAAGGAGAGACATTGAAGGCATCAAACTTATGATCTCATAAGGGAGATAATCAGTGAAGCATAGTCATTTTTTTTGTGGATCATTTGAGCAAAGGCTTGGACAAGGAGAGTTGGAAGAGGTTGTTGCAGCTTCATCAAAGATCTGTAAGTATCTCTATTGAGTTCTCATTAATACATGTGATTGGCTTGTTTCCTTCAAGTTTATGTATACCTACATGAACTTGTCTTTAATGGATAGATCTAGTTTCAAAACTAATCATAGTAGAATAGGAATCATGCTTTGTCTTTGATTGGATTGTAGGACTTGTTGAAGAGCTTGGGGATCAGAGCTCAACTTGGACTGGGCAAGAACAAACATTGTAAAAAGGTACATCTTCTTCCTCTTCTTTATAGATTAGCTTAGCTAGGTTTAAGAGGATGTTCGTGACCAAATTTAGCACCTTTCTGTCTTGATCTTAGAGTTTAGGGTTCAAGAGGGAATCCACCTGTTCGTAGGGGGATTTTCCTGTAACATTCCTGTCAAGAAATAGATGTCCTCAACTTCAATCCTTAATGGTTGTCCATCAAGGTTGAATCTCTCACTATCTGGACCCTAGTAGTTCACAAGAAGCTATAGCAATCTCACTTGAGCCCTCATGCCTTTGAGAGACCAAAACTTGTATATCCCACATCTTTTTAAGGCCATTTGGGCCCCTGGATCTCTCGCCAATACGACATCCACCTCCTCATGCTCTCTTTCTCTCCACTCTAACACCATCCTGCAAGAGTCAAACCCTTTTTTTAGTTAGAAACCTTTAAAAAACATTATCCATGGACATATACACGAGTTGTAGTGTACACAGTCGCATATAGGGATTCTTATATGCTAGTTGTTTTTCAAACAACCATGTATAAGTATGAGTATATGCGACCCGATAAACTGTAGCTCGCGTACACCTGAGTTTTGAAGTTGCATCCTAAATAACTTGGAAAAGGAGGCCTACTTACAAAATTTAATCCAATAAAAAGAAAGAGGAGAGCAAGATGAGTTACTTAGTCCAGATGATAGTCGATCCCGTCGCTCATAGATCCCGCAATTACCGGTTGAAGTTCGAAGGCAATTTGCTCTAAAATCCACTATTTGGGTAAAAAATACAAATGGTATAGTAAAATTGGTTTTTTTTACTATTTATAACAAATTTTTACCCACTTTGCATAGTTTCATCCAATATTTTGGCCAAATGGACTAATACAACAATGGATGGAGTTGGTTTTTGTAGTTTTATCAAGGGATTCTTGCAGTTTTCACCACCATGTTGCCCGTTCGTAACTTTGTTTAAGTATTTTCATTACCCAACATATAGGATAGGTATCCAATCCATCGTGCACACTTGCACTTTCCTATGAATGTCACTCATATGCCTTAGGTACGAACCCATTTCATAGTGAAATGGAACCTTCTATTTGCAACTAGAAGTTTCATTATCAAATGGTAGAGACTTACCAAACATGGGTATCGTAGTTAGATCCTCTGCTTCATTCGATGCCCATGCAGAGATTTGTTTCCGTAGGGCCAGGAGTCCCTTATAGTTAATACATGACTTTATGTTGAATCTCATTTCGTACTCATAAACATGATGACTTATACCTAGAGGACTCCCAAATGAGTTTGATTTAACCTCTTTTCCAACTCATTTCAAAAAGAGAAAATATTGTTGAGTGAACTTGTCTCTTTCACACTCGTAAATTGGATTTGAAAGGACGTCTATTTGGTGCAAGTGTATGTGAGATCGGAAGAGCGTCGTGTAGGGAAAGAGTGTAGA